>JAWQRJ010002659.1:0-13168 GCA_033557515.1 Diorygopyx duplodentatus | reverse complement strand
AATTTTTTTTCTATCGTTTTAAATAATATGTAATAAAGTTCATTTTGACAAAACTTTTGTTTCAATAAGTCAAGCATATCAATGTTTAATCAAGTCCGAAAATATTTCTATCAAAAACTCACCTTGAACAGTTTTTTACAATGGGCGACTGAGGTAACTAACTTTTGATTAAGGATATCAAAACTTGATAGCGTTAGTTGGAAGAAAAAAAACGGAAGGGGACGAAATTAGGTTCGGGGACGAAATTTAGCGACTGTACCTTACTTCGGTGGTATGATACTCATGGCAACATAACATATTCAAATCAAAATCTTCATATAACTATAGAAGAACCCTGAAATGAGGAAAGACTTCACACTTGATCAATGGTATCTGAAAATAGCCTATAAAATTAGCCTCTCTTAAAAAAAAAACAGCATCTGTCGTACTCTCGTGGCCGTCTATCCCAGTGCTTCATCACATGCCCCACCACTGGTGCTCTCATCATCTAATTTGCGTCGGCTCTCGTTTGTTTACCACGCGACAATTAGCAACAAACCGCGGCAAATCGAGTGAGCCGTGCCGACAAAGGAACGGGGATTAACGAGATATTCGAGAAGAATTTGCCAACCCCCCGACAAGGGCAGCCTTGCTGACTCCGACTTCCAGCCTCTTTCCGTCACAGGTCCCTTCTTCTTCCTTTGGTCACATGCCGCCCGCGTCGATAAAAAACATCTTTTAAAACATGGTTATTAATATTAATATTTCTAGTGGAACGGGCCCCATTATCTAAAGAAACTGCTCAAAGAATAATGCCAATCTGAAGCTTTCAATCCTACTAAAGCAATTTACAGAAAAAAAAACGTCTAAGATCGTTGATATGGGAAAGTCGATGTTAGTTGTACTACATAGTGATATTACAGCCACTATGATATGGCATTATATTGGCTGTGTATTGCGGAAACATAATATATTTGATTTGTAAACATAATTAATATTTCCAAAAAATGAGAATCGATACCGCTATTGGCTGGCTTCATCAAGTTGTATGGCAAATAATTTTTCGACCAACTCAAAGTCAAGCTGATGCTGAAGTATGCTTTTGCATATTTTCCACATTTTTAAATTGCATAATAAGTATACACTGCATTCTTTAAAACATTCGCATTAAGTAAGCGTAATAAACAAGGCAAGGAGAAACTAGAAGCGATATTTCAAGCAAAGCTGCCAAGCTTTTTATAGACAGAAATGCACTAACTACACCAATAATAACACAAATACTTAAGGTTTTTACCGTTTCGCTTATTGCTTCC
This sequence comes from Diorygopyx duplodentatus, assembly GCA_033557515.1. NCBI lineage: Eukaryota > Metazoa > Arthropoda > Insecta > Coleoptera > Scarabaeidae > Diorygopyx > Diorygopyx duplodentatus. The sequence continues at coordinate 11,876 of JAWQRJ010002659.1, read as the reverse complement.
TACATGGTATAACAGCCAGGGCATATAATGCTAATCACTATGAAATTGACAGTAACGTCACTGTAACAAACTACACTAACTGCAGTCTGAAATGACCTAAGTGGCGTATTCTAATAAGAGCCAGTAGTGGCATGCGTTAATTATGAATAGAAAATTGAGAAGTAAAACCTGTGGTTAAATTGTCACTTGGTCACTGTTCGTTGTGGCCACTGTTTGCTGCAGGGTAACGAAGCACGTGAATATTGTGCCACCAAAGTTCAAATTTTTCAAACAAGCTTATAAAGAACTCCGACTTGGTTTTGTATCGGCTAGTGGATACGTTGCTTTAAAAATCTATAAGAATCAATAAAAAATTACCAGGTAGGTTTTAAAAAAATGCTCTTTTAATAATCATTCTCCGAGTCTATTTCAAACTATTTTACTGCATCAAATAAAAAAAAATCACCTCTAATAATTTACAAGCGTGTTATTGTTATTGCAGCTGGCTGTGCTACATAGTGTAGTTGACGTGGCGAAAAAAGAAGGGAACAAAATGAATGGATTCGAATTCCAGGCATTTGCTCGCGTGAACATACACAAAAAAAACAGTTACGTATCATTAATGTAATGCTACCCGTCATTCTCGGAAGAGTTATTTTCAGTTATAGTAGCGGAAAAAATACAACAAATGAGTGAATTTCCCACTCAATTTACGACAGCAAACCAGAATTAAAAGTGTACTAGATCCTTATAATTAACCCCAAATCATTGTGTCTGCGATTTTTTAATTGCAACACTATAGGTTTTCCAATTTCAAAAATTAATTTCACTTTGATCTCCTCTTTTATTGTGGATGTAAATAAGCGATCTTAAAATAGATCCTTTGATCTAGTAAACAAGCCAAGAAATTGAACCATATTACATGAATAGGTCTCTGAATAAACACGCTTATGATTTATAGTCTTTTACCGTTTATAGTTCCTTTTAAACGTGGATGGAAGTATATTATTTCTAGTCCTTTCAAAGGTGTCCTATTTGTCTCGCTTCCTCTGCAATTACTAAAAACTCATATGCCATAATTTCCGTGGTCACTATAGATATCACTTAAATTTTGAATTGTGTAATTTTCTACAAATATGGTTATATGAATAATCATTGTTTGTAAGCATTGGTGTTGTGATCTTTAAGCATAATAAGCACAAAACTGACTCCGCTATTGGCCACCGCCACTGATATAATTTTTATCTTTATGGAATAGTGCATTCTAAACCCACATTTACCTAACAAAGAGTTTTCCCACCCACATTCTTTATGACTAAAATATTATGTCTAAATTCATCGCCGCACAATCCATCAATCGCTTATTCCTTACAAAAACAAATAGTTAGTTATCTAGATGCGGACTCGATTCATTGCCTAATACAGTATGAATAATAGAAAGTCGCATTTGTCAGCGATTCCATATCAATTTCAGAAATGAATTGCTCATATCGCACACACAGATCTTGCCGTAATGAATGTAATGAATTTCCGAAGTCCGTATCTAATAAAATGGTCACCTGGCTCACGGGCCATCCAGTGACAGCAATCGGTGTCATTACGCTTTACGCCACATCAATTTTTAACACTAATGGACGAAGAACGACACTGGTTCGTAATTGTACCTCATAATAGGGGGAATAGCGTTTGAGGTAATTTAGATGCAACACAAGAAGATGAATTAGCATAAGCGATCCAATGATATAGGCGTAGGTATAATTATTTACTTTTAATGGGGTTTCTAGATATTTTGGCATAAGTTGCATTTTTATCGAATTGAAATCAAGATGTAAATGGTTAAACCTACACTTTTTTAGATGGTTAAACCTACACTAATGGAAACATAACTTCATCTAATTTTGCACAAATTAACTTATCCTGTCTACACATGGAAAACACTTGTCAGCAGCTACTTTGATCTGCCACTTCAAATTCTCACACCCAACGAAAATGTTATGACCGGATCTGTTAATTTCAAATGTCTTGTTGTAACTTATAGCTTTCTAATGGCATAATTAGGAGGTCGACAAGTAGCTATATTTCTGTATTTCAGCGACGTCTTTGATATCAAACGGATTGCCGACGCGGGTATCTTAGTAATTACAGGTCAAAATAAGTTATGCACTCTTTTCGACCAGTTTAAGGCGATTTTGTTAATTTGTTAATTTTTTTTAAGGAAAAGTGTTGAACTTCATAATGAATTTCTTAATATCGTCCAAAAAGATACAACAACAATCATTTAACACACATATATAAAAGAAATAACACAAACAGTAACCTACTTGCAAAAACCAAAGATGAAGTAAACAAATTAGACAACAATGGAGTATACCCTTGAGTGCGATACCTGTGGTGCCATTTATATAGGGGAAACTGGTAGAAATATCAAACAAAGAATCAGGGAACGCAGGCAAAACATAATATCTGCATTCGGAAGATATTTCCTAACATATAGCCACAATTTTAGCCCTGATGAAAACAGCAAAATTATTCACCATAGAATTAAAGGACATCTGCTTGAGCTACTGGAAGCATTCGAAATAGATAAGACTAAAAACACTAAACGGGATGTGGGATGAACAGCTTAAAGTTCTAAATGAACAGCTTAACTCCACAACCATAGCAATTTATAAGACATTCCAGGTAAATAAAAACAATTTAACAGTTAATAAACACAATATTAAATACAAACTGCACAACTCCAAAATATTACAATGCCACAAAACGAAACAATAGTCCAAGTAAATATATCAACCAAAAAAAGGAATCATAATTAACAACCCGTACACATAACTACTATAGATTAGAAAACTAAATAAAAAATATCTTATATACAAATGTGAATTTCTGAAAAGGGAATTAAAATATTTGGGAATCCATTGCATTTCACATTAATTGAAAATTTATGTACTTTAAAATTATAATAAATTTATACTGCGTACGTGAAGTATAAATTTAAAGTGTAAATTAATGTAAATGAATTAATGTACATTTAATGTAAATTAATGTAATATAAAAATTGAAGTAGAAATTATCATTAGACCTTAACACAAATACTATGTGAAACAATTCGTCACTTCATATCTATCTCAGGCTGTAGAGTTAAGGGTGATGACTAAAGCGTAGGTTGTTGTTATCTATTATAATGTATTGTTATTATGTATGTTTATTCTTCTCTTCAATTTGAGCTTCTATTTCAAAGTTCCTAAATCATTTTTTCGGTATTACCCAAATAGCATGGTTTGCATAAATATCTCAGAAGCATCTCAGGCTGTTTAAATATTTGATGTCTATGAATCATAGGTTTATCTCGGATTTTAACAATTACTTATCTCAGGCTGTTTATCTTAGGTTAATCTTAGGATATTTAAAGATTTCAGATCTACCCCAGACTACGTACCGAAGTACGTAACGTCGACTCTTGTTTACCTTAGATCTAGTTATCGTAGGCATTTATCAATCTGTCTAAAAATTTCGCACCTATCTCACGCTATCTATCTCAAGTTATATCTCAACCATTCTGTCTCAGGTTATATTAGGCCATCTTAATATCTCAAAGCATTTATTTTGGGTTTATCTCAGGAAAGTTACATACTTTGTGTTTTATTATACGTTTAAAGTTTCAGATCATTTTAATATTTCTTCTGTGCAACTTGAAGTAGTCATTTGCTTATTATTATTATTTTGTGCAATATACAGATTTTTCTATATTTTTTTGTTGCATAATAAACTAAGTGTTGTTTATAGGCAATATTTCCGATAGACTGCGTTCAAACGTCCTTATATTCGTTGATGATGTAAAATAATATTCTGAAATCAGTTCTGGTCACGATTATGAGTTACCTCAGCTTGATCTGAATGTATTGCAGGACTGGTGTGACAAAAATCGACTAGTATTGGTCTAGTGGGTTTATAATTATTTAGAAATGTATTAAGTTTGTTGTTTAGTTGTTTCTCTGTATATTACGGTTACGGTTATTGTGTATTGTTACTTTATACTTTAGTAGTGATTTATTCTATGTTATTATACTTTATGGTTTACCCTGCAATTGGCTGAGCATTATTATTATTAAATAAAGTTGTGTTCTGGCATTCATTTGTTTGCAAAATATCCAAAAAACTCAACTCAACCTAACACCTCTTCACCAAGCTGGACAGTTGTCTAAGGACAGCATAAATCACTTAATAAAGCTTACTTTTTTCAACTTCTTTTGGTTGCGTATGTCTCATAAAGATACTATACTTCTGAGTGTTATGATACGAAGTAGCGTTTATATGAGAAAGATATATGAGAAAGAAGCTATACTTCACATTTATGATGCTCTTACGAAAAGAAGAAAAACTGAGTAATCACGAATAAAGAGCTGATGTATATGACTTATCATAAAAGAAGTTGAAGTCTTTTTCTTTTTCTTTACATCTGAAACGATTCTAGTCTCCAGATAACACTTTTATCATCAGCATAGGCTACAAAATTACTGCAAATCAGAAATGATTACAAATCTGTTTGTAATCAATTTTTCACCTGTTCGAAAAAATTAGATTATAACTTTCAATGAAAAACAGGAAGTAGTCAAGAAAATCATACACAAAGTAATAAACTAACTATCACACCGTTTAGCTATATTTCACTTCCTCCTCAACAGATGTTCCTGTCTCAAATCATTTAAGTGGTAACATCCATAAGATAGAACTGGATTATATCTATAACCTGGCAAAGCTTAATGGAACGCCACAATTGCAAAGCATTATACATAGGCCAAACCGGAAGAAAATTAGGAAAACGCTTACAAAAACACCAAATTAACACTTCTTCCAGATTATTCAAAAACCACATAGAAATGGGATACAAAATAGACCATAAAAATGTTAAACTTTTGCATAATTGCCAAAAAGTTAAAGAACTTGACTTAATTGAACAATTCGAAATAGAAAAACCCGAAAATAAAAGTAATATAATTTTATTAAATAAGCAATTAGAATTTACCAACAAACCCCTATTCTCGTCACTTAATAAAGAAATTTTATAAAAATAGTCTTCTTCCCTTTTCCACTAGGCGCAGACATTACTTGATTAAGGCACGTTATATTCTTCCATTCGAATTTCCGCGGTAAAGATTTTATTTTATTTCAGGTCAAGCTTTTACAATATAATTTGACAGTCTCTGAGTTTCTGTTTTATACGTTTGTATTTAGTTCCTGTCTATCCAAGATTGTACAAAATTGTTAATGTATTTTTCATGTACTTAATAGTTTTATTTTCTTTTATCTGTGATTCGTCCGTTTGTTAAAGTATTGCATGTATTTTTTATAATTTTTTTCTGTACATATTCTCATTGATTGTATTCTATCCGTAGGTTCTAGCGGATGATGAATTTATTAAAAATTTCAAACTAGTCGTAATATTAACGAAACTACACCAGCAAGTAAAGAAGTTTTTCTTTCTGCCTTTGTAATAAATCGCGAGTTTGAAGCAATAGATTAAGAATGTTAAAAGCCATTTGTTATAAATGCATCGGAGCAGTTTGTAAAAGTATTAGTCTAGTTAAACCTTCCCCCACTGTTGTTCTCTATTTTATGACTCAGGGTTTCAAAAGGGGCAATAATTTTCAACACTTGACGTTTCAGAATTTTTTTTTAATTTTTGGCGGTACCGCCAAGAATTTCCTTTTGTATAGAGAAAAACCAGATGTCGTAAAGAAGTCAAGTGCACCGCGAGATGGGCCACGGAAGACAAGTTCGCAGAAGGGCACGTTTTTTTGGGATAATCTCAAAACAAGCTGTAAAAGCCAAATGCTTTAGGGTTCGTGTTTTGCACAAGCGGAGCGCTTGTGCACAAGCGGAGCGCGCTGGACGTAGGATTGGTGGTTAAATTTTAAGATTAACCAATAACTAGGTATCTCCCTGCGCAAATGCCATTTTCCTCCAAACTAAGTTTTCTGGAGGAAAAGGCATAAAAGGTGGTAATTTCAATTTTAAACTCCCTCCCTCCCCCCTCTCTTCATTTCTCTCTCTCAACCGGCCCTCCGCCCTAAATAATATAGAATCAAAAATATTGGCAGAGCCTTCTATACATAATAATCATACAATAACATGGAAAAGATATGTAGATATCTTGGTCATTTGGGACAATAATAATTTAAAAAACTTAAAGATAGAAAAAACTACTTTCTTTAAAAATAGAAAACTTTTACAGTGAAATTAATAACATTCACCCAACTGACACAAAGAAGCAAATAAACTAAAATGAGGTATATAATACTCAACTACCTAAATACAGAACTACACAGACACTAGAAAAATATTACGACAAAACTGAATCATTTATGACACAAAACAATTATAAAATAGCTCAATGTTTAGAGCGTCCGCCCGGAAAGCGAAGAAAAAATATCTTTAAAGAAATGTTTAAATTTAATAATTCCAAGAAAAGAAGGAGACTAATGATTTTTACTAATCAGTATGTCTAGAAACTAAGTTTAGATTTTTAACACTTTTATTCGTCGACCGATTTCGGTATCATAGTACCAAACATGGAATTTTCGATTAAGTATTATTATAAACTATAATTAAAATCACGTGTTAAATTATTGTAAATATTAGGTTAAGTGTAATTTACGTTCTATATTTCTACGAACTATCCTAACGTTGGAATATTAATCCTGATTGGTTGCATTGTACATCGAAGAAGTTTAATTAGATAACACATTTGAAGTTATTTAAAATAAAATTAGATTATTTCTAAAATACATGCTTGCCTTGCTGACGGCTAGGTTTGCAGTATTAAACGGAAAACCGGTCGAACATGTTTTAAATGAAAGCGCGTAGCAATATGCGCGCGAATAATTTGGATTTTGAATTTAAAATTAGAGTTTAAAAATTACATTGTTATATTGTAAGAATTATGATTATAACAGTTATATGATTTTGCATATTTGTAAATAAAAACTTATATCAATTATTAAATTGAAGAATTATATTAAGTAATTTTAGTAACTTAATGTTTGAAATATAATAAAATAGTGAGTTACACATTATTAAATTATAGAGTTGATGAGAAACTTCAATCATTAATTAGTAAAAATGAAAATAAACAAAAAGAAACGGGCGAAATAGAGTAAAAATAAATTAAATGTTTAGAAAAATTGGGAAATTGATTAACTAATAATAAGTACGCAAATAAAAAGAAAAAGTATTAAATTTAATGTAAGGTAGAAAAATAAAATTATATAAATATTTTTTTTTTAATTAAAACGGTGTCTGAGGGAATGGTAAATATGTGGAATATTGTTTTCCAATTAATCATTAAGTAGTAAGGTTTGTGGGTGTTTTTTTCTAAATGAATCTATTTTATAGCTTTCAAATAATTCCATTGAGTAGCTTTTATTCAATTGATGAATGATTTTGATATTATCAAATGTGAATTTATGATTGTTAAAATTTGGTTCTACCGAAGTTTGAATTATTGCTTGTGAGGTGTAAGTAAGTAGGATTACAAGTTACACCACTTTTTCTAGTAATTTGGTAGTTGGTTTACTATCGTTAAGAATGTTTTTTTAGAGTATGGTTTGTTTTCAGGGCAAGTGAAATGTTGAATTTATTAGCAATGTTTTTAATTTTGTTACTGACATTGCTTTGGTAAGTGATGGCGCTATAGATTGGTTTAGGTTTATTTTCTATATGTAGTAGTGTTGTATGGTTATTATGTCTAACATTGTATTTTTGAAATATATGATTAAAATAGTGGATCGTAACCATTGTTAGAAGCAATTTGTTATATAATGTTTAACTCTTTTTTCATGTTATTAAAATTGACAGGAGTATTTTTTAGTCTGTACACATAAGAAATTAAAGTTGTTTTTTTAATTTTTGAGCCATGAAAAGAATTAAATGGAATAATAGCGTTGGTTTGGGTAGGTTTCGTATAAACGTCACAATTAATTGTATGTGGGGATGTTACTAAAGTGATATCCAAAAAATTTATGTTGATTTATAATATTTATATTTGTAGTGTCAATTATGACTAGAATATCGTCTACATATCTGTTCCATAATATAATTTTATTAATGAATTCGAAATTGCTGTTGTGTACAATTTCTTCTAAATGGTTCATGAAAATGTCACCCATAAGTCCGGTAAGTGGGGAGCCCATAGGTAAACCTTCAATCATTTTGTAGTATTTATTGTTAAATGTAAGGTGATTTTGGTTAATGCAAGCAGTTAAAAGTTTTATTAAGTTATTAGCATCAGTGTTATTGTTTATGTGATTATTAATGATTTGTGTAGCTATGGAAATTGTTTCTTTAATAGGTATATTAGTGTATAAGTAATGTCAAATTATAAAGTTGTAAATTAAGAAGGTAGCAAAATTTAGAAAGTACTAAATTGTGGATATTCTCAAATAAATTGTAACGATTTTTTTATAGTATATTTAGGTGTGAATTCAATTATATTTTTGAAAAAAATTGACTAAGAATTTAGAAATAAAGTGTGAACTAGAATTCGTGGAGATTATAATTGGTCTAATTAGAATGCCATTTTTGTGTATTTTGGGGAACAAATGTATCTTAGGGGTTATTGGGTTCATAGGTAATGCTTTTTTAGGATTGAAATTATATTTATTTAAAGTTTCTGAAGTATTTTTTATGATTTTTTTGAAATTATTGTGAAAAGTTAGATTAGGGTTTCTCTCTAACTCTATAAAGTCATTTTCTTCTATAAATTGTTCTGTTTTTTGAATGTAATCTACGTTATTCATTAGGATTATACCAGCGGTTTTATCACCTGTTGTAACTGTGATGTTTTCTTCTTTTATCTTCTTTTTATCTTCTAGGTTCCGTAGTGTGATGTTTTCTTGATCTTCATGTATTCTTGATTTTTTACTTCGACGATGTAGGTTTTCTTCTTTTCTAATCGTTGTAATAATTTGTTTCTTGATTTCTTCTTTTTCTGGAGTGTCTTTGATGGCTGCTTCAATTTTTATTGTCGACTTTGAAAGTTGATTTCTTTGTATGGAGCACATTTAATTAATTAACTTAAAGTGCAGAGGTGTTTTGATAAATTTGATGTTTAACAGTGATTTATGTAGTTTAAGGTGTACAGTTTTCCATTTGTTCAGAGTTAAGCTTGTATCGCTTGTAAATCATTAATTATTTTATGAATTTATTGTAGTTTTTGCAGACAGATTTTGCAGCTAGTGATGGGAATAATTGATTCTTAAAGCAAGCTTTAAATAAAAAAGGGCTGAATCCATGGAATAATACTTTTCACTACAGCACATATAACAGTTGGAACCCATCCTTCATTATATTATATTCTATATGTACTTTTGATTTTTGTATATAATCTCTTTGATATTTCGGCGTAAATATTTTTGCTTAGTTCTACCCTGCTAGCGAGCTCTCCTTTATCTGGCTTATGACCTGTCCATCGTGGGTATGTCATAAAACCCATGTCAGAAGATCCGACTATATCTTGAGCACCGAAGAAATGTGTGTGGATCACTGATATTAATATTGACCATAACATTCGCCAACCGCGCTCTACACGTTTTACCGAAGGTTTACGCCGGCAGACACCATAAAAACCACATAAACTCTTGTATTAACATTTCTTCTTGGTGTTTTCCGATTACACGGCACAACTTCCACCGTGATTTCTCTAATAGAACCCTCCCGTAGCGAATGGATGCCGTCACGTCCCTCCATCGTCAAGACAGGCATTTCCAATCGTAAACCGTGAGTTTCCTCCGCGCTTTCTACGCGTACGAGGCTCGATGACCCCTGTTCTTTCGAAAATGACAACTTCCGGTGCGCCGATCATCAAATGTCTTCCTTCGCCGGGCCATCGGATCATCGTTTGCGAAATGGAAAAACGGCCTACTACCAGATCCGCACGCGAAGAATGGAAAGTTGCACTTGCAGTTTCACTACATGGGAAACGCTGCCGTCCGCGGCTCTATCTCCCACATTGTTCGACCAGATAATTTACCGGTAACGTTCGTAGGCAGGTTGTTAGAAATTGCCGCAGGCGAAGAGGTGAATGTCGCCCGAGACGTGCTTTTTTTCCTCTCCCGATCAGATGGACATAAATCTGTTATAAAGTGAAGAGAAACGCGCAGTTGGAGATAACGGCGAAATCATGTTGATGATTGCAACGCCACGTTGGTAATGCACATACGGATCGATTTACTTTTACTTGCGGTGGAACTTGTCCGACAAGATTGTAAAAGAAACCGATTGATACTAGAATGGAGGCAATTTAGTGAGAATAAAACAAACCAGGTTTCTACTTTAGAAAAAACAACAAACAAAACATTCGTGAAGAAATATCAATATTTTAGATTTTTTGATACAGAGAAGATCGTAAAAGTATAGTTTACACCTAAAAGACCTAACATCGTCATGTCATGATGTCGATGGTCGATGCGTCTGAATAAGTTATCTTCGCTAATCTTCAGAAATTTCCATCATATAACAGTGTTAATTTGAAATATACGAATATCTTTACCATATACAATATTACTCTTGCCTTTAATAATAATAATAAACTTTTCAATATGTTATCCAAGTATAAGAATAAAATTCCTACTTTAGAAAGGAACGACCGCCCCTTGTAATATCTGTGAGGATCTTTACATAGGTCAAACTGGACGAAAATTAGTTTACGCCTTATAACCATGATTTCCAAATAGGACACCAAATCGATTATCAGAAGATTAAAATTATACATGAAGTGAATAAAGGCCTTAAAATGGATCTTCTAGATAAATGAAAATTAAAAAGCTTAAACATGATAAAGGGTATACTTCATCTTACTATCTCCGGAAATGGCAATGCGAGAGTAAGAATAACAGAAATTAATAAAACTAATTTTAGGTGTTATGAAAGATTACATAACAAAAATTTTTTTCAATAATTAAAAAGTTTTACTTACTATTGAGTCAGTTATTAAAAACAGCAAACCGTTGTACATTGGAATGTGGTAGTTTAAAGCAGATAATTAATTAATTTTTCCAAATCTCGGACGTTGTGAAATGGATATAAGATTGTGTATAATACTTTTTAAAAATATAAAGGAGGAGGGGAGTCGAAGTAGTCCCTCATAAACTTGTGAAGCGACTAATGTTATTACAAAACATGTGCCAAGTGTAAAATATAAATCGTGTAACGTCGTAAAGTTTCGTATTGGCATATTTAAAACGGGTAATTTAAACATAAACATCTGAATCTTAAATATTTAAATGTTCTAAACGTTAGTTATATAGCCTAAAGTTATTGTATAAATTTAATTATCGAGTTGAGTGTACTTAATTATAAAATTAAATGTTAAATGGGGGAAGATATGTATATGTCAAAAATAAATAAAAGTCAAAAGCAAAAGAGGAAAATTAATAAGATCGGTTTGTTTGTTGAGACAATTGACGGAGGGGTCTTTTTAGATTTTTTTTTCATGTTGCACGGTAGCATCAAGTTTATTATGTTTATGTCCAGTTTTAAGAATGTATCGTCCGAACTTTAAGCTAGTATTTTCTCTTTTGTGCTCCTTAATCCTTGCTTCTTATTTTTCATCCAGTTTCACCTATACGGGGTCGCTTTTATGTATGGAAACGGTTGATTATTTTAAGATAGCTGGAAAAAAAAGTTAAATACAAAATATTTAGGGTTTTTTAAAATGTATTGAAGTAAAAAACAATATTTTGTACAGGATGTGCCAAAGAAATATGGCAGCAAACAGTTACCTTTTTTTAATAGAACAACCGGTATATTACTCGATATTTCAATTCCTCTCAAAATTTTATTAATAATTTGTATAAAACACCACATACCTAAATTTTACCGTTTTCGAGATATCGAAT
>JAWQRJ010002658.1:0-13171 GCA_033557515.1 Diorygopyx duplodentatus | reverse complement strand
AGGTGGAGTTGATCCTGGTTTACAACACCATGGCAACATTTATTTCCTCTTACTGTTTTATCCTAAAAGTGTAAGAGAGTAAAAAATTTCTGGGGTGAGATTTTGATAAATTAATCTAAGACTGATAGTGCCATTTATGGCAATTGGTCGGTCCACCCATCTGTCTGTATGTCCGTCTGTTAGCAACACTTTAGGAAAAAAAGTTTGAATTGAATAAATATTCTGTTATTTTTGTATAAATATTTAGCTTACTAATTATTCTTTTAAACCCCTACATACACTATTAGAGAATATGTTTTTCAAAGAAATACGTTTCCTCTGAAATTACAACAAAATTATTATAATTTCACAACGGCAAGACACTATTTATTTATTTGTGATATACGATATAATGTTAAAGTCACTGTTTATTGGTGAAACAAGTTACAATTCAAAATTCATGTAGTGCAAGATTAACAATTCATAGTTATATGGCACCGACTACAGTTTTGTTTTATTACCTACGTATCAACATTTTTATAAATTTATAAATGCAATATTGAAAATAGACTTTTCACCAATAATCATAAATGAAATAGACATCCTTATAAATCTGTAAAAAAATAATACAGTAAATAAAAGTGTTTAAATTCGATTAGACTTAGCGACAACCAATAAGTTATATACGCTTTTATCAACAATATGTCTATTATGAAACATTCTACGAGATACAACTACCTGATTTTCGCCGTAAGGTTTCATCAGCACAGTATATCACGTACGCTAACTGTGCGATTTATTGCGAATATTTCTATATTTCTTGCGCCCATCCATTTTGTCGTCTGTCAGTGGGATATATGATGATATACGATGTCGATTCAGGGATAATGTGATAGAAAAATCTTCGGTCACATAAATTTTGTCTTCTAATACCGACTGAAAACCTTAACCGGCATAGCGATTTGAGTCGGCAAGAAAAATGAAAGACAAAAATTATCCTTAAATTGAAGTGCCGAATGTCGCGAAACTAATTTGCACCTCCTTATGGAAATAGAGAGCCTATTCAAAACATAGAGTTCATTCAAAACATTAGATTTTATAGGGCTACTTTAAAAGGATATAGGTCTGCTCAATTCTGAACACGGTTTGCCGCTTTGGTTGGCTTTGCACTTACTTCCTATATTTCACTGCGAAAAATAGATAACCCGGGACCTGCTCTAGTAAATTTCGTTCCCCCATTGTACCAGACCTCTCGCACAAGAGAAAAGGGTGGGGAGTGGGGAGAAGCTAATAATTCTGCTACACAATAAGAGGATAGGAACTGGTGATGAGATGTCAAAGTAGAATTGATGACGTGCCATTGAGATTCCGAAATTTGCTTTTGTATAGATCCTATAGCGTTATATTTTAGTTATATTTAAGTACAAAACCTTCAGTTTTAGATAAGTATAATTAGGGTAACGGTTATTTTCCCCTCGTCCCTTTGAAATAAATAAATGTTACGTAAGTAAATGAATTCTGTATGCTTTATACACGAATTATTATTTCACAAATAATTTCATATTTAGTGAAAAGACCATGCCAATAGTAATTCTTAATATTTAACATGTGCTGAAGGATATGCGATAGATCGCTGCAGGTACCAGGAGCTGGTGGTAGCCAGAGGTAAAAAAAAGTCGGGAGCGCCGTGGTACTGCAAAATTTGCCCCAGGAGGTGCAGATATTAGACATGCGACTGTGTGTCGGGTGCCAAGAGTATTTGCAGGAACAGTGTGTCTGAAAACACTGAAATCCGTGTGTGCCCTATTTGCGGAGACGGTGACTAAAGCAACAAAAAATATCAAAATTCACCTAAAATGTAATACTGTAGGTTTAAGTTAATATTTCATCTTCAATATTTGCTTCATTTCATTTTTGCCTAGTTCTCTGTAATTAATCCTAATGACTTTCGAATTTTACATATCGAAAGAAATAAATTGAACGTGAATCGCAGTTCTGTCGTCTGGTATACTGAGGACTAAAATAGCAACGATGAGAAAGTGAAAAGATTTGATGTACGCTGAAAAGTTGAAAACAAAATATAACATTAGATTTATATCGAAAAAACTACAAAGCGAACCTACCTTGCAGATCATCGTAAGTTGAAAATACCAAATGTTTAACAAAATGTCTGCATTCTACATTCTTGAAAGGTTTCTCCCTCATTGTGGAAGAAATCGATGAAGGTGGATTTGTCAAAATGGCAAACGATGAACCAAATACTGGTTCAACTGTAGGCAATTAGGGGGAGGTATTCTTCAGTATTGCATAATTGGAGAAGTGCGTTAAATATTGTATTTTTGTTGGAATGAGGAGAAATACCTGGCCTGCAGGTTTCATCATGTGATTCAATTTCTAAAATTAATTATAATGGTATAATTATAGTATAATTAGAATGGAACATGATCTGTGTTATCATTTATCTTTAATAAATACTATACTTACAGGTTTGGCGCTAGGTGTAAACAAAAGAAAGAAAAGACATTGTCGAAATAGGCTTTAATAGGTTTTTATTTATTATAGATATCTTATTTATTTAAGATAATCTGCGTGTAAATCGATATCAATTAGACCAAAATCGCTTACGTGTAAAAATATCAATTGTTTCAAAATTTCTTCAGTTGTAGTTCCATCACTACAGCCAATATCTAAAATGCTTCTTGTAGGTTCTTTTTGTAACAGGTTCATTCTTTTATCTAGCATTTTCAACACTCTTATATTCCCAATACTCAGCAACGTTCGGCAATAAATAGTTTTTAATAGCATACCTGAGCTTATTGTTAACGGGTGGAGTGCTACTTGGTAAGTACTTATTTTGTAAATATTCTCTAATTTGGCATAAAAAGGTTGCATTTTCAAAAAGGCAGGTAATATCTACCAAGAAAAAGTAAATATCATTGTAAAAAATTGTTATTATAAAAACTAACATATAAGGTTTGCACACTGATATTATATTTCCATACGACTAAACTGTACTAACAAAAATTTTGGGCCGAATGCATTACTTTCTCTTTAAACCTTCGGGTAAGAGAAAGTAAAAAACATATAATCTCAGCAAGTATTACATCAATAATTTACGGTAAAAACACAAAAACTATTTATTTGTCCGCTATAATAATAAGAAAACCGCATTGAGCATGAATTTCTAAAGATTCTTCACAAACTCTGGATTTGCTGCTGATGCGATTCGCCATTTCGTCAAGAAAATCAGACTGCTTGTCTTCGGGAATCACGTCAACCAAGAACTGGAACGATCGCATAAATTCTGCAATATACAAATAAATCATTATTAATACATTATAGTTTCAATTCTACATATTTTAAAAATAATGTTTTGTAGTATATCTAAAGTAGGTATCGGTTACATTAGCGAGTGAATCCTTAATCAATCATTTACGGCTGTTTAGCATAAAAGAAGCAAGTGAAAGGTCTTATTGTATACATACCTCTTAAATTTTTAAAGCTTGGGTAGATATAATCTTCAACGAAGCTATGGCATTCTACTTTCTTGAAACCCTGCTCTTTCAGAAGGGACGTAATCCAAACATCTGGTTCTTCGAGATGGGCAAATGGAGTACCCAAAACTTTTTCGACTTTCTTAACATAGTCTACATATTTGCTTTCCTTACACAATTCGAGAACAGACGTAAACATAGGATTTTTGTAGGAATTAACAAGAAAGTTGTGGCGCCAGGTTTCATCATGTTATACAGATTTTCAATCTATTTTCTGAAAATAAAAAATTATAAATATTACCACGTGCACGGATTTGCTTTGACAAATTTGAGTAACTTACAGATCACCCACCAAATGCAAACAAAAAAAAGGAGAACACGTGGTCGAAGTACTCTTTATAACTTTCCTCGATTTCTGGCTGTACCGTTTTCTTGCGACGCAAATCATGTCGTCTATCAAGTCCATCCCGGTCACATGAAAATTACTCACGTTTAACATGATTACGGGTATTAACATTTCTGCCGTTGTCGATCCATCACCACAGCCAATATCCACTATGTTGATTGGCCCACAAATCCATCTGATTAGATGTTGAAACTGGAATAGACACGATTTCGAGGATTGTTTCTGGAATGCTGATATTCTTCTGTATAATTCTACGTCAAACATCTTAATTTTTATAACACAAGTTCTTTTAACACAACTTCACCAGAAGGTCGGAGGCTAGAACTTGAGCTAGATGGGAAGACGTGCTCTATAAACCGGTCCTACGGAACTACAGCTTATATAATGCCTATACTTGTATACTATTACTTAAAGATCTTTGTTTTATCATTAATAAGTTATCTCTAATTGGTAACTGTAGGTTCACAGAGAATAATTGAAATTTAACGAGTAGACGAAAAAGCGCTTATCAGTTCGTTAACTTGAATACTATTTGCAACAATGTGTAAACTAAATTAACCATAATACCTGCGTATGGTTTAAAGAGCAGGTAATGGACGCCATTATTCCCGAGAATGTTATTTAGACACATTTAGGAATAATAGCTGAAGACAATTTCACAACTCATTAAATATTAGATATTATAAAATTGTTGTTGACGTTAAATATGAAAAAAAAATTTTGGAGCATTTTTACCAGCACTAAAAGGTCCCAAAAATCTCAACTTTAATCAGAAAATTTAAAAATAAACGTCCATATTACCATTTTAACGTGTCACTTTATTCGTAAGAACGTTACCAATTCCATTGCAAAAGTTATGTTTATATACGACAATATTGTATTGCCCGAGTTACTCAATCTTATGCTCAAAGTATGCAAAATAATGCAGGATTAAATAACCATCCAATAATTGTTTTTTATTTTCTCTCATATAAAGAGAAAGTAGTGCATTCGGTGCAAAATTTTGATGGTGAGACTTTGACATATCTGGACGAATTATGGTATTCTAATATAAAAATGATACCATTATCATTTTTGGCCATTGGCTCGTCCGTCCGGATGTCCGGATATCCGTTACACAATTGGTTTGTGTCCACACATCTACCGTTCGTAATCATTTTAGGTAAAAAAGTTTCAAACAAAAGCTACATGGTTTCAGTTTTTCTCTCTTCTAGAAGTATTTTCATACATACAGGATGCCCCATTTCTTCTAGACGCTATGCAACTTTAGTTTTTTAAATGGAACACCCTATGTATTATTACATTTTTGGGTTGTTTATGGAATTTATGGTCTATTTTATTAGACATACAGATGTCCAAAGTCTGATAACTTCGATACAGTGCGATTTTGGACATGTGTATGGTGAATAAAATCGAGCCAATTGTGTAACGGACATCCGGACATCCGGACGGACGGATTTATAAAGTACACGCCTTCCCATCTAGCTCATCTTGTCCGACGTTCATACAGGTGGTAGAGCAGCCGACTAGTGATTGGAAGGTCGCGGGTTCGAACCCCGCTCCGGGACACTATTTTTCTTCATTCAATTTCCTTAAAAATTACTACCATTAGGTTAAATGTAAATAATTATAACATCACGGAGTGCGTCCTAATCCGGTTTCCATCGTTATTTTCAACGTGACCGGAGCGTTTGCATACTCACGTATGAACGTCGGACGTATGGCGTACTTTGACAATAAACATGAATGTAGAAATGTGTTTCCAACGAGCGGTGTTCGTGTCCTCGGATAGATCAGGTGGTAGAGCAGCCGACTAGTGATTGGAAGGTCGCGGGTTCGAACCCCGCTCCGGGACACTATTTTTCTTCATTCAATTTCCTTTTATATATATATATGTATATATATATATATATATATATATATATATATTCATGTATACCGTTTACATCATTAGTACTCACTGTTGAAAAAATATTTTTTTTGTTAAATAAATAAAATAGTTTGGCAGTAGGATGATAATTTATTAAAGAAGTGTGTTAAAAATACTGGGTGTTTATTGGAAATGCAGTATTGTGAATATAAAGTATCTTATAAATAGTAGAAAAGTGGATTAATCAAAATAGAGGTAAGTACAGTATGTTTAAAATTACCTACAGAATCAGTTAGTAATTCTGTACAATATATAGCATTATTAGATTAAAAAAGTGATAACTATATGTAAATTCGGCAAATCGGCGATCAACGATCGGCGTATTGTTACGAACTGTACCGAGCCGAATAACTGCTGGCGAGCAAAATAACAGATAATATTAGTGTACGACCGAACAAATACTATTCATAAACTGTATTATGTAGAATCATTTTCGATTAGTAGTTAATAACGGTTAGTAATCCGGTTATTATTCGAATCGTTCGAATAATTGTGTTATTCGAATGATTCGCTTAGTATTATTCAATATCGCGCATCACTAATCGAAAGATAGAAATACAAAGAGAGGTTACTAAATAATTTTATACGGGGTGTTAAACACTTAAGTACCGCTTGTCATATTTCACCGAATCAGTAAGTTTTCTTACCTTTTTCACTAGTTGTCCTTCGGAATATAATTCGCTAACTAAAATTGTAAAAGTACTTGTAAAATTAACAAGAGGAATGGTTGGCCATGGATTACCTCTTTTACTGTACATTATGGAACAAAATGTTTCAAATAGAGGTTGCACTGTATCTACTTGTTCATAACCCGATACGCGATTCATTTTCGGTTCGCAAAAAGTATATTATAGCACATTTGAGTTCTACATAAGAAATGGTTTCAAAGGTGAGATAAAATTAGCTTATAACTTGAATAGTACGTGGAAGACCCAGCTCGCTCGGGGGATAAAAACAAAAAAAAAACATTGTTTCCCATCCCTAACAGAGCTTGCCCGTTAAAACTAACAGAACGAGCTAGTTCCGCTCGACCAATACACGATGGCTCCCTATGTCCGCAACCTAACTATAATAAGCAAAAACTCATTTTTTATATCTTAAAACGACTTTCTTGAAGGTTGGCACCTATTCCGATCAATTTCCCGCGGGTGAAACACACAAAAAACACTTTTTTGTTACCATGTGCAGTTACTTTGGGGTATGCTTTTTTAAGACTATTTCGCTCTCCGCCGATAGATCCCGCCAGCAGTTGTGTATCGATGTTTTCCATGTGTTTTCCTCACAATTTTATCTCAATCGATTCTTGGCACCGGATTATTGAAATCCTGCAAATATCGTCCAGCAACTTAAAGCCGTCTTCCGGATCTGTAGAATACATACATACATACAGGATTAGCGCGTTTAATACTATAGGATTGATTACCTAGAGATAATGTTCCACCCCCTCATGGTTGCTGGATTCTGTATATAAAGTTCAACTCAAAGGTGTTTTTATAAGGTGCCTTCTGAAAAGTTTGTCCTGTTTATAACTGTAAGATCTAACCGTTTTTTTAATATCTATAATGACCATGTGGTTTGTAATGATCTTTGTTTTTTCTTTGTTACATGCTTTTCAAAACTGTAAAATAATAAATAGAAATGAAGTAAGTATATTTAATTTATCATATCACCTTACCGGTTGCAAGTATTTATTGCAAGTAGTATTATTCATATAATAGGGACACCACAAATAACATGTTTTGCCCAGTGACACCAATATCTTTTAGTGCACCATAAAACAAATATACTTTTAAAAGGCAACTAATTTCTTTTATGGTGCCATCTAGGAAACAAAAGGTGAACGCAGTTATATATACTCAATAGCACTCTGCAGCTACATGTGCTCAATAACACCCAGTAAATCAATTTAGTTACAGATGGCGCATATATAGTACAAATTTTAAAGCTTACCCTTAGACGGCTTAGACTTTCCCTATGCTCCACTAGTGACGCTCAGATAGCAGATAGAAGATATGGATTCGGTCCCTTTCACGTTAGATGGTGCACAGGGAAGGGCACTGCATGTTATAAAAAATCTCGTAACAAGCCAAATCCGTCTACTTTGTATTCCTATTTAAATGTAGAGGTCGCCGTCAGTACTACAATATAGTACAATATAGTTTTTTCCCAATGGAAAAAACAATTTTTACTGCCATTCATCTATTTTTCCATTTCAATTATATTTTTAAAAGTACTTATTACTCATCATTTAAATTGTAAACTATATATAACAATTTATTATGCATGTAGGATCGCTTAAATTATGTAAACTAATCTATCGCACAAAATGACAAGTTGTTTGTCCTACGACCACAGTAAAATGAAATTAGCATTATTAATTCATTACAAATAAATAACTTTAAATAACCTACTTTTATATTTATTTATAACAAAAAATATTATGCATTGTTGGTTTCCTAAACATGCTAAAAAGGGTCGACATATGGATTTCCCTATAGATTCCTCAAATAAAAACCGTGGACAGTACGAGGAGGACACTGGATATACGGTATTCTCTTTCTGTAAACCATCATAAGTATCCTTTATTTGTAGTTTGTTTTTTTTGGGTTTCAGCCTTTCGTTCGTTTTACGTTGCAGGTAGAGTATTTGAAAGGCAATCGTTTTCTTGTTGTTTGTGAATTTACTTATAAGCATAGTATCCAGTTTACAGGACTGGTGCGTAAACTGAAGGAAAATTGATTTGAAAATTCCTTTACCATTTTAGTCTTACTTCTATTGTTTCAGAAAAAAACTAAAAGGACTACAAATAATTGTAATTTGATTATCAGATAAAAGCAATACATGTTATGCAATACACAAAGATTACACATCTTAAAACTGGTATGCATCAAATCAAGTCAAATCCCTAACAAGTATGTAATGCATGGTTCTGGTTAGATGTTCTAGAGGCAACACTAGGTACGTGGAATTTCACTCCAATTGTACAATTTTAATCAAGTGTACAAAACATTACGACAAATATTTGATGATGCCTTTGGTCAACATCAATTTTGTGAGTCATATAAACCGGGTACCTTATGACAGAACAGTATTTCAGCCTACTGACGATCAGCGGCGAGAACAGTGTCCTTACGACACTTTAATTAGCAAAGGGTCAACAAGTAAGGAAAATAAATCGAAGCGTTTTGGCAGCAGCAGCAACAATCAGTTGAATGTTCTCGATATAAGTAAATCTATCCTCTAAGATAATTCCCAAATTCTTAATAGAAGTTTTATATTAGTTTTATAAATGACACCTTTTCAAAAAGTTTTAACATAACACATTACAAGTGGTGTGTTATGTTTTTCATTTCACTTCGTATTTAAATTCATCGGTTCATTGAATTTAAAGGTTATTATTAACCATCCATTGGGTCAAAGGGTCACAAATGTATAAAGCAATGGTTTTCAAAATGTGTTCCCATTAACTTAGAACAATGTTTTTTTTATGAAGATAACATTTGTTCTCTTAGTGTTTCTGCTAAAGTTAAACATAAACAAATTATAACATAACATTAATTCCAACTTTCAAAGTTTTACCATTTTTAATACCTGCTCCAAGAGAAGTAAATTGTTGTATTGCGAAGTATTGCTACAATTCTTTACCAGGAAGCACGTTCGAAACCAATTATGGTATACGCCTGTATATTAGCACCACCCAGAAAATCTACTTCTTCATGTAGTCACCTCATACATAAGACAGAAGCAATTTTTCATCTTTTATTTTAAAAGTTGCCACTGATAATATTTTAATTCTTCTGAAATAGTATTATATATTTTTGACAAATTGCTTTGTAGTGATAAAACGAGGTGGAATACAATTATTATACCTTGATAAAACCTAGACATTATACAACATGGATTTGTTCAAGTTACAAAGTTCTCAACAGTTCAAGTTCATGATTACTCCAAATCGTGAATGCAATTGTTGATTCCGAACAAAGAAAAGGTTAAAATATTTGACGATCCCGAAACGCCTTACTATAGTTTCTATAGTTTTTTACTTAATTCTTGGAATAATCGTTTTGTATTAGAAAATAAAAATAGGAACTAAAATTTGTCGTTAGTCTCCCAAAAAATTCGAATTGGGCAAACTTAAAGTTTCAGCATCGAAATCAAACATTTTCTTTAACATTTTCTCAAAGTTAGGAAATAACATGCATACGATCATTACTTTTCCTGGCCATTCGTTTCGAGAATGGGACAAATAAGAAATGTATGAAAATATATCATCATGCCTCTCACAGATTTCTATCATAACTTGTTAAAAAATAAATTAATTTTCAAATTCCAAATACGAGTAATAATTTACTAGTTCCATTCAAAATACATAAATTTTTAATAAAATAATGTTTCAGATCAGATTTATCAGAGGTATATTTTTGATTATTCTGACAACGTCTTAAAACCCGTTTTAGACGTTTTCCAAGGGTTCAGCAGATTTACTTTAAAATTAAGTTATGTTCGAAAAATTATTAAATTCCTAAGCAACGCAACCATTGCCGGACTAATAATATAAAACTGAGTTAACAGTGTAATCCAGAAACTGTCGGTTAAACCCGGATCTGGTCACTGGGTCTTCACGATCAATGTACGGAAATATTCGAATTTTTACCAGAATGTTAGATTTACTCAGAAACGCGTTTTAGCACAAATCTCCAAATACGTTTATTTAGCGCAGCAGAGGCTACTGCGACCGATCTACTACTTAGTTTAGCTCTTGCTCTTCAATGTACGGAAATATTCGAATTTTTACCAGAATGTTAGATTTACTCAGAAACGCGTTTCTAATTACGATTTATGTTTGAAAGCTATACGAATTGTCAGCGTATCGAATTATAACTGTAGCCAGTAACTGCCATGCTCCGATATGTCGCGCATGTGCAGTGAGTATTATAACAGCTGTTCGGTTGAAAGTTGGATGCTGGAGTAAAGGCCACGATGATAACTTTGTCCGTAAATGTCGTTGCGGTCTCCACTAATTAATTGTTACTTCTCAAATCGACAATGAGGCTATGTAGTATCGTACGGAAATATTTCAATAAAATAGATAGTACCGAAGACACAACAAAATGTAAAATATGCGGGCGAATACAACGGACTGTAAGAAACTCTACATCAAAACTGTTATATCATCTGAAAACGATGCATAAGATCCAGTACGATGATGCTGTCAACTTTAATAATAAAAAAGTACCACACACCAGGAAAAAACTTGCCACATCGTAAGTATATTTTTGAGTAACAAAACTCTAGTGGGCATTGAAAATATAATAATATGAAAATACCCTTATTCAGCCCCAAATTAAATCATTAAATTTTAAAATTGAATGAATAAAAATAATTAGTTTCGGAGACTTCTATGCCCGTCGTCAGAGCAATGCTGTAAATCCGAAGCAGATTTAGATACTGTACAACGTACAACACGTTAAACTGAAAAATGTACAATAATACACAACGTTGTAATGATAAAGATTAAATGAAAAACAAATTAAGTAAAAAAATTCCTGATAAAATTGTATGTGGAAAAGACCCCGAAAAAAACTGAAATTTACTGTTAAAATTGCACAGAAATTTCGACCCATCTCACATCGCACACTGGAAAACGATCAATTAAAAATATAGTAAAACCAGTAACCCAACGTACAACAGATGGTACAGAAAATTATAAACTATTGACAGGTTTGCATTTAAATGTATATTGTGGAAGAACTTGAATCACCTTATACTTAAGTAAATAACCGTATTAGCAAATATAATGAAAAATGGAGCAGTAACGCATTGATTTTAAGTTCTTAATTGAAAGACATTATTTAAGTAATTATATTACTCATAAGAGCTTTGCCAATTTTTTGTCTTTTTTGCAGAACAAAATATGAGAAATTGACTCAAAAAATCATCCCTACCGAAACACAGGAACCACAAGTGATTTTTGACGACGGTCAGGAGGCTAATGTGATTTCGTTGGATTTGGTAACTCCAGATACATCGCGAGAAACTACACCCTTTTTGCCGCCAATAGAAATAGCCCATAATTATGCAGATGGTTATCTAACTAATCATGATAAGTTTGCAGAAGTAGACCAACAAGAACCCACAATATCTTTTATGGACTCGTCACAAGGCGTGAATACGTACCAGGATAATGTAGGAGAATATGTCGACAACACAGAACTCATTGTCAGTAACACACTGTCTGATATTTCTAATGATATAAAGTATTTGAAATCTACGGTATCCGGTGGTGGTGATATTTTTTTTTACAAGTCCATAGAAGCGGAACTGAGTAATATGGCAGAAGACTCGAGAGATTTTGTGAAAGCGGCCATTTGGCAAATTATTTGTAAAATTAAAAGTACAAAAAGGAAAAATATAGATTTGTCAATTACTGATTTTATGAAATAATGTATAGGTTTAGCCAATATTGCTATTACCATTACACTTAATATGTTAGAGATTTAGTTTATCCATTCAATTATTATTAACAAATGTTTTTAATACACTTTTGTACGATTTTTTGTCATTTCCCAACCTTGCAAATTAATAATACAATTAAATCATTAATATAATTAATAATATAACGTGGCCAAAATGAAAGGGCAAAGCAGACATTCGAAAAGATAACCTGCCCTATTCTGATTTGAATTTTATGCCAAATAAAAATGTTGTAATGTTCAGAAAAAAATAGCATGATAACATTGGTTAACAAAACAATATTCTGTAAAAACAATTTCATTTTTACAATCACCAAAATATAAATATGTAAAATATACAAAACAATTAAAACAGTAAAATAATGCCACTGATTTTTATTACGCAGCTAACAAGGGAACACAGGCAAGTGTGTCTCACCGATTTAAACGAAACTTAACGGTAACCTTTTTAGCTGCGGAATCGCCCGTTTTCGGGGGTGGAGCGCTCTGTCGGCAACACAACCCTTCGCTATTTGCTTTAATATCTCCAAAACTGTAAGACATATCAGAAAAAAGGTAGGATACATATTTAACTGTTTTAGTAGTAGGTACTAAAGACAATTATTGTTTACCAGAAACAACCCCCACCCCCATGTTTATTTCAATTTTGAAAAATTTTATTTGCTAAAAAAATACAAGAAGTAATGCAAAATTCATCCATATATATTAAACATGCCAGAAAATAACACAATTTATACAAAAAAGCACCGAATTGAAACAAACATCAAAAGGTTAGGATTTACATGAACAGTACCGTTTGGGTATTGTTCCTGGTCTACCACCTAAACCTTTATCAAAACTAAAAATTGACGGTTAAAGAAAGGAATACGTAATTCTAATACTTAACCAC
>JAWQRJ010002657.1:0-13172 GCA_033557515.1 Diorygopyx duplodentatus | reverse complement strand
AATTTTAAATATACTTTTCTTATTATAAATTTATGAAAGATAGGTTATATTAGAATATTGTTTAACAAAGAATCAACTCTGTTAAAAATCCATCGATTTACGTATTGTTCTTAAAATTTTAATGGGTGAATAATTGTAATGCAATATAATTAGGTGTCTAACTATGCAACGCTCTGCAACTAAGTTGCATAGCGTTAAATAGCTAGACACCTAAGAAACGGGATACCTGTATATATTAAAGTAGTTTTATAAGAAGGCTTTGAGGACGAATCGTTCATACCTATGTTTTAATCAAGGTTGAAACATACACATTAGGAAATGAATTCGTTCACTACTATTCTACGATATAATGAACACCATTAATAATGAACACCATAACGATTAATTTTTCAGTATATAATAATCATCCATTTCGAGTTGGTATACAATTTGTGATACGACGGTGTCTATACTAATACATCTATTAGAATATATGGGCACTACTTAATTAACAACTTCGGCTTAATATATTTCAGCAGATTATTAAACTTCAAAGTTTTAGAGACAGCGTACTAGACAATCTGTTATTCAGCAACATTAAGTACAACAAGACTCCAAGACAGGTATGAAACAACAATTATGAGAGCTCGTGTCAATTCACACGACCAGGAAGTGTTTAGAGATCTAAAAGAAAGAGCGGAAACGGTATTTTGGGTAATTGAGGATAAATGCACTTCCCCATTTGAATCGTCGTCGTTTTGCCGTCCCTTCTAGGAAAGTATGCGAAAATAGCGCCATTGTAAAATGCACCACCAAATGCGATAAATTTCAAATAGGAACACAGCGCCAACTTTACAACGCAACGGTTTTCAACATTAGTATGCGCACAACCAATTGTGACTAAGCTTTATTGTTTATGCGGGAATTACTAAATGATTTTCGCGGTCGACTACTCACCATAATTTCTTATTAACAATATTACCTGACGAGCAGGAATGTTTCTAATTGCACAAACGATGATTCAGTTGGGTTGACGTGAGCGGAGTAACAAAGCGCCACAGAAGCTTTAAAAAGATTTTTTTCTTTGATAAACGAGTACAGGAAGACCGAACCGCTCTTGTAAAACAATATCCCTTCTTCGCGGGAACGGTCGAGAGTAGAATACATAATACACAGGAAGTCGCACAAGGGTTACTTCCTTAACTGGCTCGGTTACATGATGCGGCCACATGTGGTACTGTATACGAAGAGTTTACTCTTCAGAACTGCGGGAGACGATTGACCCTCGTGTCAAGTAATCTAAATGAACGCTGAATTGGGCAGAAATAGATTAACAAACACTTAATTAACACTTTATGCCGTATGTGTGAATGCTCGCTTTACAATGTTTCCTCTGTGGCCTCGAGTTTTATGGTGCTATTACTATCACTTTCTCTTTAAAAAGACCTCTTGCGATAGAATAACAAGTTTACGACTTTAATTAACACTATTCTAAACAACATATTTTATTGACGCACCGTCAATAAAATCGTTATACGAAGTAATGTTTGTTTTAACTTATAACCAGTACATATTGGATTTTGAAAACACACATTGGTTTAAGGTCTTCATTATTATGCTAGCACACAGCTAATGCTATGAAGGGAATACATTTTTGATATTCATAGATATATTAATTAGATAAATACGTTTGCTTCTTTTTGTGCGTTTCTAATTCCACCAGTTAGAATCTTCTTTCAAACAGCCATACATAAATCGATCATATCAAAATGGAAAAATAAATCACAGGAAAATATAACCTCTCCAAAGGTAAATCCATAGTGAGGTGTTTTGAAAATAACTTACGAAACTTCAGTGATGATTACATTATATTCTTTTTTATGTTATTATTGAGAATTCATTAAATACATGGTATTCGAAGTTAATAACTTTCGGCCCATGCTTTCTTTGTAAACAATACTGCAACGAAAATAATTATTATTAAGAATAACAGGACATCAAAGCGAGAATCACTATTACTACGACATCACTCGATTTGAGAAGTATGCAGTTTCAAACAAAAGTAGCACATGGATGTCTTGATTTGAAATTATTTTCGTATTCAGGTGTCTCATTTACCTGGAATTTTTTGATAGCGACCATATGATGATTAAAGATGAAAAAATTATTTTCCTTCATACAATGTATTTAAGAAATGTGTTACAACCATTGAACTTTTTAATTGGAGCACCCAGTATATTATAATATTTTTGATATATTAGAATATATTTTCTCCATAACAGGTTTTTTCGCGATAACTTTCTTAAAATCAAAGATGTGTTAAATCTGCTTGCACCACGAGAAAGCTTGTTATTTTCCGCATCTAAGGGTGAGTTTTCGTCGGTTTTCAGTAATTACTCCTGAAAAAAATTGCGAAGCCAACGGTGTACCAAAATGTCTTCGAAATTGACAATGTTTGGATTGTTATAAAACAAAAACTAAATGCAATATCTCGAAAAGCCCAATGTTAGTACTATACAAAACAGAGTTTTCGTCTGTCGAATTTTCACGCCATCACATTGCAATTAAACTAATTATAACACGCTACACGACTTGTCTTTTTCCTAGTTTATTCTACAAATTGTGTGGAGGAAAAGGGCAATTTCAACATTTTAACAATTACGTCGCATAGAAAATTACTTACTCTTTCTAAGTCTGTAACAAGCAATGGTATTTAAGTTCCAGGTAACGTTTTTTTTGCAAAATATCGACGGCGCACCGGCCTGTCGCTTCTCTCTTTCTATTTCCAGCAGTAAAACTCCCAGCCATAAAACGAATACATTGTTTCTCCATAACAGATCTTTTTGCGACAACTTTCTTAAAATCAAAGATATGTTAAATCTACTTACAACGCGGGAAAGTTTGTTCTTTTCGTTATCTAAAAGTGAGTTTTCGTCGGTCGACTTCCCAATAATTACCTACTCCAGAAAAAAATTGCGAAACCAACGGTGTACCAGAATGTCTTCGAAATTGGCCATATTTGGATTGTTATAAAACAAAAACTAAGTAAAATATTTCGAAACGACTTTCATACGTGAATACGTGCATACGTGCATACGTGAAAGCCCAATGCTAGTACTATATAAAGCATGGTTTTCGTCGGTCGAATTTTCATGCCACCATATAGCAATTAAGCTATTCATAACACCCTGCACGACATTTCTGTAGTTTTTGACATTTTTCTGACATTTTGGGAGTTGATTTTTGATTCATTTTGTGATGAATCTTGATTTTTGATTCATTTTGTGAATGATTTGTTAGTATTATGTTGTAAACAGTCTGTATGACCTATGATAAAACACTTTTAATTAAAAATTAAAAAAAACAAATCCCAATACAAGTAACTGTAAGAAAACTTACGTAGATGAACAGAATTCACAGCAGTACGTGGACATTGCATCAGTGATTTCTTATGAAAGAGTTGTCCACATCTATTGCATAGAATTTATGCAAATAATAATTCACCGCAATACAAGCAGGGCGATTTTTTGTTACTGTCCTGTATAATGTTGTATAATGCATTGTTGCATTTTCTGTCTGTAATCTGTTGGATTTAATATTGAAAATGGGCATTCTTTTAGTAGGCACTCCATGTAGCTATATATAAACACCCCACAATTATAACCGTCCTTCTGCTTACTGTAATCGGACACGTTTATTAATTTATATATAACGAATGGGTGTGGACGTGATATGGCTTTAATTATGCTTTCGAATTTTGATAAATATTCTAAGGAAGTTGTTTCATTAATTCCCATTGGATCCATGACAAAAATGAAAACCATAAATACTAATCTTTCGTCTAGCACTTGGTGCTTGAAGCTCTAAAATTGAAAATAATATCAAATTCCTCAGACGACGCCAACAGCGAAAGCCCTTCTGCAAAAACTAATTTATAGCTAAGGGGAAGGTACCTACCGCATCGTTCTCCCACAAATTGTACAAAATGCTTTACTGTTTGTAGCGATTTTCGAATTATTACAATTGAGAATGTAAGTGAGTTCCTTGAATTTTTTATTTAGTTAATGATTAATGATTAATCGCAACCGGGTAAATCACAAACTCTTTTGTTTCGTTCAGTACCCCGTTTCATAATGTTCCAATCGCTAAGATTTTTTTAAATTATCCGTTAGTAATTTTAATATATAAACTTTCCCCTCAATTTGATCTCAATAATCTGAAATAATTTTTAAATAAATTATATCAGATAATTTTTAATAATTTTTAATCACGTGAAAATTGACAATTGAAAATCGACTGACGAAAATACTAAAACGGTATCTGGAACTTATATAACATTGCTTGTTAGTGATTAAAGAGTAGATAATTTACTGTGCAACCCAATTGTTAAAATGTTGAAACTGTCCTTTTGAAAGTTATCGCGAAAAAACCTCTTATGGAGAAACAAAGTATTCATTTTATGGCTGTAAGGTTTATTGATACGTAACGCCGGTGGTTAACAGGTATATTGTTATGTTGTTTCCATTGGTATAAACCTTTTAGTCACATTTTAAATTTTTAAAAACACATGAATTTTGTTTTTTTCACACAAACAGGCCGGATTCCTACCTTTTAAACTACATTTTTATTAGTTCACCTAGATGTTTGTTAAATATCAAAACCACTTGCTTCATCCATTAATTAATGCTTAATACATTTTTAATTCACTTAGCGTAAACTTTTATATAAACACCTGCGAAATTTATACAAACACCTACGAAAAAGGGAATACTATAAATTGAACATTTAGTTTAAATTTAATCTTAAAATTTTCAACTATCGCAGTATTAGAGTGTTAAGATATGCAAATTGTGATAAGATTTTACCCACTTCGTATACCTAATGTTCAAAATGATGCACGTAATTGAAAATTGCTCGCCTTAATTCAAAATCATATTTGGTCGCACACGACAATTCATTATTGTGTTCTTTGTTCTTTATCATTGTACTTTCATCAATTTTTATTAACGTGTTGACCTAAACAATTACATACTTTTAATTCAATCAAACTTAAATTAAAAATTCAATCAAACTTTACCTGCAATTTCTTTTCCGAGATGCATACGGCACCTGTAAATGTTATCATTTTATATTTCTATCATTGATACAAATATACTTTGATATTAATACATTTTTGGCTAATAAAATGTATTTATTTATTACTCATTTATTAGTCTACCAGGCGTTTAATAATAATAGTTAAACGCCTGCTAGACCAATTTTGATTACCAAGTTTACCAAATACTGTCTATATTCTTTTATTACCAGTCTATATTTAATTTAAAATTATATACCACTTGCAAGCTCTTTCGATTTTGAATTTAGCATGGATATAAAATTGTGGCCAATCGAGGTACTTTATACGTCTAGGGACTTTAATGGCACCGCAGGTTAACCTCAATGTTCAACCCCCGTTACCTTGACAGCACCGAATTTCACCGAACCAACGCTGGCTGATAGATAATTCACCACGTAAGCATAATCGAAATTCGCATTATAGTAATTCTGTGTGCAATTAAACGGAAAGGTGCAAATCCATTCAATGCATTCGGTCTATCTGATGTCCCCAAATGTGCGTTTACCTTGAGTTGAGGCACCCTTTTTTCGATTGTTTCGGTTCATGTTAAACGTCAAAAATTATCTATTTTCAAATTCTCCAAGGCGATTTTAAATTAATTTTGCTGAAAGTTGACCTATATAAATCGATTTTACGCACAGGATTATTGAAATCTTGCAAATATCCACCGGCAACTTAACGCCGTCTTCGAGATCAGAATATTTATAAAGTATGTTCGATAAAAAACGACCTCTAGTAGTCCATGAAATTTTTAGCAAAGCATCAATCAAGTCATACCTTACATACACACAAGAATTGCTCGTTTAATAGCATACGAATAAGATAATTTTACTGGATATCTAAAAGTCGATCGGAACCTCATTTTTAGAATGGAAATAATGGATTTATGAATAAGAAATATGGGTTAGGCTACGGGAAAAGGATAAAGTGGAAAAGAGAACTAAAAGAAAAGCTCTGCAGCAGAAACTGGAGCCATTTACATAGTTAGATAAAGTTCTAGGGATTCAAGAGTAAGGAAGCAGATTCTATTATATCTCACGGTTATAACCACACTAGTTTCCTGATCCATATTGCTAAATTTTTGACGATATGTCGAATATCCGCGTTGCCAAAATTTTAGCAATGAATGAAACTAGCGAATGACATTTAATTATAGCCTAAATAATGGTCTAAAATATAGTTTAAATAATGGTTTAAAATCAGAACTGAGCTCTAGAACTAAGAGCTGGAAATAATCGATGAGTTATTTTCACCGCTTAGTTTATGCTCTATGTAGCGATAAATAAACCTATTTTACACGGTGGCAGAAAACGAATTTATCACAAAGGTCAGCGGTAAATTAACGTTTGTTGTCGGTTGATTTTGTTTGGCGGGAGGTCAA
This sequence comes from Diorygopyx duplodentatus, assembly GCA_033557515.1. NCBI lineage: Eukaryota > Metazoa > Arthropoda > Insecta > Coleoptera > Scarabaeidae > Diorygopyx > Diorygopyx duplodentatus. The sequence continues at coordinate 6,696 of JAWQRJ010002657.1, read as the reverse complement.
AGTAAAGCCCACCTTGCTGAATTGTTTCCGCATTGTTCCACAGAGCACACTATGGTTGTGTGATCAAGTTGACATATATTGCATTAAGGGGAGTGTTTTTCATATTGTGAACGTCAAACGTTTGAAAATGTTCGGTTTTGTGTTGTACCCCCTATACTATCATAAAGGCAGTGTTTGGCACTCCGTTCAGTTAAATTTCCATATCAACGTGCACATAAAATGCATTCGAAATTGTTTAGCCCACGAATGTGAAAGCTAAATACCAGAATTAGAAGAAAACGTCTAATACTCTTTTTAGCAAACTTTATTGTATAAAATACACTCGAACAATTCTTGAATATTTCTGTTCCGTGTGATAGCAAAAACCCGTCAAAACTTTCAGCAAAATAACTCCCGGAGAAACGCAATTTCAGCCCTTGAAGTTTTATTACTTCCAAACTTATTTCTCTTCCTAAAATTGAAGGATCCGGTCTCCGCTCAGAATCTCCGCCGTTCAACTGTCTTATTATTTTTAGTCTTCCCCACCACAGGCACGTTTTCTAATAAAAACAATCCGAATTACGCAGGCTACGTGTTCTCCTATATTAAAACATAAATTCATCGGCAAATAATGTTTGTCTTTATCGAGCGCGTTTTCTCGCAATTGCCTGCTTCTCAACCATTCTCCAGGGCAGTAAAAGATAATGCAGAGCCCGAGCGTGGCCCGCAGAACGTGCGAGCAACACCTAATCTCGATTGCGGAAGAGAACAAAATGAGGAACGGGCGAAAACGGGGCCGGAGTATAACTGCAGTTCGTGAAACGGAATTACGAGAACAATACACGCTGTAATCGCGCTCTAAGCGCATGGGAATTTTCACTTGACTTTACGCGGTTTTTATCGGTAACAGCGCGTTCGTAAACAGTTGCTTTGGTCTTGAGAAACCCACAACTTTATACACACAGGTACCGTAAAAGTGCCCGGAGCCGTTTATGGTAATATAACCGCGTCTTCCAAGTTTCTAGTTTACGATGGCCATTTCAGAGTATGACGGTTAATATTTTCGAGGCTAGAAAAGTATTTTTGAAACTATTATTTAAGAGATGAAGACCACAATTTTACACCGCTTAAGATAAGTTCACGCATTTACCTTAAATGGATTTAATTTAATTAAAATTAAATTCTTTTCTTCTTCTTTTTCGGAATTTTAAATTAATATAATCAGTTCATCTTTGATGAGGTGCTGCGTTTTGGCATAATGTAATTCAAGATTCTTACACAGATTTTAATGCTTTCAAAAGAGCCCATTTAAACAAAGTGCAAGACCAATCCAAATCGAGGGAAAATTTATTTGTGTATCTTCATATATCCTCATATATTGATAACAGAGGGAGACATATTTTTATAAAAAAAATTCTTATTTAAAAATTTAGAACCACCAATACCAGAAAAAGACTTAATAATACATAAATTGTTCATTATTATATTCATTTCAATCAGGTTTGTTTTAAAAATTGTTAGGTGCTAATGAGGAAATGTACTTTTCTGATTGCTTTATTTTTCTCTTCAACCCTACATGTTTCAGCAAGTTTTTATCGCCATCTTCAGGGGCATCTACAAATCATTTTTATTTTTAGTTATTGTTAGTGTGTTTTGTAGTTAAAATTAAATTTAAATAAATTACAAAATTAAAATCGAACTTATCTAATGTAATTTTCTGAAGGTAACTTGTTTTATTCTTTCAAATTGTATATAAATTTATATTAATCACTTACTGTCAAATTATCTACTTGATTGTGGTGTTTAAAATTTGTGTTATCGGTTTTTTGGTCATATCATGTGTTTGATATAGTGTGTCTTTCCTCCTTTCATTTGTTCGTATTACAATTGTTTTATTTTATCGAACTTGTGGAGTTGATTATTTTCTGTAATTTATCAAATGATATCAATAAAACTTTACGTTCTATTAATGTAAGAGAAGTCATACAACTAAAACCAAAACAACTAAAATTAATCTTGAAATTAAACTTAAAATAATACCTTTTATAAAAATTATTACTTGTATGCATTTTTAAATTCTAGTAGTATTTAAATTCTAAATTTAAAACATTAATCTGCCAAAGTATTTTTTTAACTAATAATATTCTCAAATAAATATATATTTATAAATATTTGGTCCTTTCGTACTAAAATATTTTATTTTTTTAGAGATAGAAACCAATCACACCGGTTTAAACTCAGATCATGTAAAATTTTAAAGATTGAACAGACCTTACCCAATAGCTTCTACACCATAAGTTAATTTTAATCCCACATCGAGGTCGGACCTCTCAAAAAATAAGGCTGTCCCTAAGGTAATTTAATCTCATAATAATCATATAATAATGGACAATTAATTCATATATGAATGGTATTTTAACTAAAAAAAGTCTATTTAATTTTTCAATCACCCTAATTAAATATTAATATATTTTAATTAAATAAAAATACTTAACATAATAAAATAAATAATATAAAACTCTATAGGGTCCTCTAAATTTATTTAAGCTTTTTTTAATTAAAAATACAATTCTAATTTAAATTAAATTGAGACAGATTTTTTCTCGTCCAACCATTCATACCAGTTCTAAATTAAAAAAACTAATTATTATGCTAAAGTATGTTCAATAAAAAACGACCTCTAGTAGTCCATGAAATTTTTAGCAAAGCATCAATTAAGCTATTAAACCGCACAAGAAGTTCTAAAAAGAATGTATTTCAGAAATTTTACATTTGACATATCCTATGTAAACATTGTAGAACTTCTTGTGCGGTTTAATAGCTTGATTGATGCTTTGCTAAAAATTTCATGGACTACTAGATGACGTTTTTTATTGAACATACTTTACCTTTGCACTGTTAAAATACCGCGGCCATTTAACTAACATTTAACATTTAAAGGCTAACTCTTAGGGCAGGTTAGCCTTTAAATTATAATCAAAAAGACTAAAAATAATACTTGCTGAATTCCTTAACTTAACTTTAATTCCTTTAAATAATAAATTATATTTACATTAAATTACACTAATTTTATCATTATTACATAAATTATATTATTTAATAAATAACTTAAAATTAAAAAAACTTAACTTAAATACATAAAAATTTGTTATAACACACTATTAATGAAAAAAACTTCTAATTCTATTTAATTTTAATTATTTAACTTAAAATTTATAAATTTTTTATTTTAAAGCTTATCCCTTAAAATATTAATTAATTATATTAATATAAAGTATTAAATTATCTTAACTTATAATAATTAACTACATTAAATTTATTTCTTAAAAACTAGATATATTTAAAAACGACTAACGTTTCATTACTAAAAAAATATTTTAAATATTTATTTTACAATAAAATTTATAATTTATACAAAAATTAAATTATAATTGTAATTATCGACTCCAGGCTTTATGAGTATGCCCTGTTTTTGGGTTTATATTTAAGTCGTTCAGAGTATTTTGTTGATTGTTTAATTAATTCTTTTTTGTTTTCTTTTTTCTTTTGTTTTCCTGTTTAGGATATCTATATGGTTCTTTTGAAGTATTTTATAATTATTATAATTTTTAAGAAATGTTTAGTTTTTTGTATGTAGTCATTTTAGTCTGTTTAGTAATACAATGCCGGCATTTTTATCAGCTTTTGCTACCACAATATTGTTATCGTTAATTTATTTTTTGAGGTTTTTAAGACAAGTTATCTGTTTATTTATATGTTCATGTTTGGTTTTGTTTTGATTTCATTCTTGTCATCTCTCTTCTGCCTTGATGAGTTGTATGATGTCAGCTCTACGTTATTTTCCTGCGGGTTCTTGATAGCTGCTTCTGCTTCTATTGCAACCAGTGTTATGTTCGTTGTAGGTGTATGTATAGCATATTTTAGTCCCATATTTAATAGTTTGATTTCTTGGTCTTTAAGTTTTAGAACTGATACTTTAGTGAAATTGGGATGAAAATGGTGATATGTTGAATATTGTTCTGACTTGATTGTTCTCTCTGTTTTTGGGTTCTGAGTGTATTCAATTTTCGAATCTTAATGAATTTCTGTGTATTCGTGATTCTACTTTGCATTTCTTTGGTGTCGTTAATGATTTGTGTTAGGAAATTGTGATGTATTCTCGTTGTTAATATTTTATAGGTTGTGTACATGTTGTTATTATTGTCATATATGTTTTTATATTGTAAGTGTAGTTGATCCTTAAGATGATTGTGTATCAAGCTTTTACCTCTATTAGGTTTTATGTGTTTTGGGAATTTTATGTGTTTTATGTGAATTGGCAAAATTTACTAACAATACACTAAAATAACTAACAATAACTAAACACACTTACTAACAATAACTAAAAATAAAAATGATAGATACCCCTGAAGATGGCAATAAAAAATTTCCGCAATCAGAAGAGTACATTTCCTCATTACCACCTAACAATTTAATAAAATATATTTCAAAACACTTTGACAAGAAAATTCAAAGGGCGGTAATTGTTGATAAACGTTAAAATTTAAAAACTCTCAACTTCACGTTTTAAAGCAAATCAAAATCAAGAAAATAAAACAAACTATAAATACTATAAATATACACTAACTATAAACAATAACTTTAATAAATAAAGACAATAATTATAAAACAAAATTATAAAAGCATTGATATTTAAAACGAACCAAAAGACAAAGAAAACACCGATCATTTTGTATGAGTATGTATCAAAATCGTATTAAAATATTATTTTAGGCCAAAACGTTAACATAAAATAAAATAATTCTTTCATTATTTCGGAAGAAATAATTATATAACAAAATGTTTAAAAAACCTAATTTTTTTTATTAATTATGGTGGGTTTACCATAATTAATAAAACTATAAACACCTCCATTGTAAACATAAGTAGCAGCATTATTTATGAAATCCTATTTACAAAGATATAGTTGAAAATTTCAGACGAAACAGAAGATGACAATAATTAGCACGCAGATTAATTGTGAATTTGAGAACTTTAGCAATATTTGCAAAAAAATAGTTTCCAGAAATAAAATTCAAATCACAACTGCAAATGGTAAACCTCAAATATTTCAAAATCTGATACATAACAGGAAATCTCAAATTATGTGTGTGCAGAAAATGTCTTAGTTATCCTATGATCCTAAATGATCTTATAACGGTATAATTGGAACTGACTTTTTGGTCAAATATAATACTTTTTGATTAAATGGTGGAAACATGTTGACCACACAAAATAAAAACAAAATAACAAAGAAAATTCTTAATGCCAAAGAAAGGTTTTATTAAACATTTTGAAAAATATTGTTAAATATTCTTGAACAGTTAAAATATTATTTTATAAAACTGTAATGATGCCTCATTGAATGGTGTTCAACTATTACTACAGTGCTTTATTGTTGTGATTTTTCAAAATATTAAAATGCTTGCAAGCTCCATACAATAAATTATGTTGATGTTCCTAATGGTTATAGTAATTGTTGAATAGTTTATGTAATAACGATCTTGGCATTGTTCAATAAATTGCCAGAGAATAAATATCCAAATTTTATGACTGTATGTTCTCACTATAAGTTCTATTGAGTAAAAGTAACCCTTGCGTGCAATTCAACTTATTTAGAAAACTCATTGTAAAATAATAAACAATGATATCTAAAGAGACAATAGTGTTCATCAGTTTCATAATTAAGAAAAACAAAGAAATATCCACAATACCACACAAGCCAAGAAAGAAAAAACATTTCTATAGAATGTGAAAAAAAAAGTATGGCTATCTGCGGAAGGTAACGACACCAGATGAGTCAACTACTGCGCCGCGAAGAATGTCACTCGTGCATAGCAATTACACAAATCTGGCCGGTAACCACCGGCTGTGAACTGTAATAGGATAGCGAGCCGCCTTTCTCTGTGTCGAACCAGTGTTCGTACCCGGGAGGGTATCAAAAGAAAGTGATAACAATTGCTCGAAAGCCGGAAATGGATCGCCCGCAGACAACGGGACGTTGACCGAGCGCACAAAGACGACGTCGTGGCTCTTCGCTTTGCCTGAAACGCAGGATTCTTCAACGAGGAAAATTATAGGCGCAAAGAAAGGCGACTGTCTTGGTCAACGAACATCGCTCGTTGGTCCATAGAGTCATGCAGTCTTAATTTACAGAGACAATTGCTGCACGGCATACATCTGCTTGTTGAGTTTCAGCTGACCTAAATTACATAATGAGTAGTTGGTTAAATAATTTTCAGATGTTTTGACAATTACAATGATTACAGAATAAAGCGTCTCGCCAACCGCTACCAACCATAATTGTAAGAACGTTTTTAAACCTTACGTTATACACTATGTTGCAGTTGTTATTAAGGAACAAAAATTGTTTCGTTTGATTAGCAAGTGTGGAAAGTAAGAACAAACTAATAACAAAACAGAGCGTATGGAATTCCACACAGTAGTAATAATTATTTGTTAAGTAACATTAAAGATACAGCAGATACATCGCACTATACAACTGCTAAATGATTGCTAAACCTCTTTTAGCTAATAGTCGATTTACTTAATTGATTTACTAAAACAGGTTACAATAAACTGCAAACTTTACAAACATGGGAATTTGGATAGTAATGATTCTAATTTTCTAAAGTATAATTACGCTAAATATAAGGAAAGTTTTAAGCATACTAATGT
>JAWQRJ010002656.1:0-13172 GCA_033557515.1 Diorygopyx duplodentatus | reverse complement strand
TCTTAGGGCAAAAAACACAAGAGGAATGTAAAACTTAATTGTCGCGTTGAAGCGCAAATCAAGAGTGACCAGTAATTTGAATTTTACTCGCCAAGAAATGTCGTCGAGCTCTTGATACTTGAAACTCTAAAATTGAAAATAATATCGAATTCCCCAGACGACGCCAACAGCGAAAGCCCTACTGTCAAAACTAATTTATAGGTCAGAGGAAGGTACCTCCCGCATCGTTCTCCCACAAATTGTACAAAATGCTGTAAGGTTTATAGCGATTTTCGAATTATGTATTACAATTGAGAATATAAGTGAGTTTCTTGAATTTTTTATTTAATTCAACACCCAATTTCATTAATCGCAACCGGGTAAATCGCAAACTCTTTTGTTTCATTCAGTACCCCGTTTCATAATTCAGTACCCATCGATAAGATTTTTTTAACTAATTAGTTAGTAGTTTAAATATACAGGGTGTTCGGTGGATGGTTGTATATATTTTAAGGAACATTTCGAGATATTGACAAAATTGTTTTTAAGCCCCTTAATTAAGGGTCTATGCGGTTGGAGGTCAAATAAAACACAGTTTGTCTTTTATCGCATTTATTTTTAGTGTTTTATAATAAAAATAACAAATACTTCAAAGCACTAAATTGATACGCCCTAAAGGCCTACCGTACGAAAACAATTTAAATAAAGCCTAAGTATTTGGACAGAATCCTAATAATTTTCGAAAATAATTTTCCTATTAAAACAAACTTACAACTTTCTCAGTCATTACAAAGTACAATAAGTACTGGTAATCACATCTTTTTACATTTAAAACAAAAAACACTGAAATAAAAAATTAAAGTACTTTTTAAAAGTATTTGAATGTAACTACACTTGCACTTTTTTTAAATGACTGGGAAAGTTGTGAGTTTGTTTTAATAAGCAACATTCTGGCTAAATACTTAAACTTTATTTAAATTATTTTCGTACGGCAGGCCTTTACGGCGTATTAATTTAGTGCTTTGAAGTATTTATGTAATAAAACAATAAAAATAAATGCGATATAAGACATAAACTGTGTTTTATTTGACCTCCAACCGCACAGACTCTTAATTAAGGGGATTAAACACAATCTTGTCAATATCTCTGAAACCATGAGACTTTGCACATATATAGAGTAGATAATTTACTGTACGACGTAATTGTTAAAATGTTGAAACTGCCCTTTTCCCCCACCCAATTTGCAGAACAAACAAAAGACAAGTGCAGCGTGTTATAATTAGCTTAATTGCTATGCGATGGCGTAAAAATTCGACGGACGAAAACTCTATTTTAGATAGTACTAGCATTGGGCTTCAACGTAGTGAAATCCGTTTCTAAATATTGTACTTAGTTTTTGCTGTCTAACAATCCAAATATGGTCAATTTCGAAGAAATTCGGGTACACCGTTGGCTTCACCATTTTTTTCAGAAGTAATTACTGGGAAGTCGACCGACGAAAACTCACTTGTAGATGCCGAAAAGAACAAGCTTTGTCGCGGTGCAAGTAGATTTAACATATCTTTGATTTTAAGAACATTATCGCGGAAAAATCTCTTATGTAGAAACAATGTAGTCATTTTATGACTGAGAGGTTTATGGATATCGTAAGGCCGGTGATGTGTGGTTATTTGATTTTGTATATTGCTTTGCGCTTCCTTAGTTTAATTTTTAGTTGTTAGCACATAATGTTGCGGGCAGTCTAACAGACCCAACTAAGTTGCGTTGCGCAAAAATTAAGCAAAACATTTCAAAGTAAGGGTTAGATTTCCATAAAATTTAGCAATATAAAACTATATTGATTTATTTGCATTTATAAATTTATCTTATTGTTTTTTAAACTTATTTACTGAAACTAAATATGTACTAATATTTTTGTAAAGTATGGTATTTAAAAAAAACATTCCTTCTTGTGAAGAGACACATCGCAAATTTGACACATATAGCAGGTTAAACTTTTTTTCTTGTGCGCAGAACAAACACAGCATTCTCTCTGCAGTTTTGCTTTTATGCCACCTGTAAATTTTTTAACTATTTTATGTTTATATCAAAGAATTTTTTCAAGGAAAAAAACGTCTCCGAGACGGGACTAGACCCCGCGTCTTTCGCTATCCGAGCGAACGTTCTAACCGCTGAACCACTCGAGAACTCACATCTGTTTTTGAACATTTATACAGGAAACGTCTCCGAAACGGGACTCCAACCCGAAAGACGTGGGTTCGAGTCCCCTCTCGGATACGTTTTTTTCTTTGAAAAAAAAATTCTTTGGTATATTTATATACATATTTACATCCTAAAATAGGGGTAATCCAGTCTTTTAGTTTGTCGACTATTTAATCCAGTTTACACATTAAAATCCAAGGTTCAGTGAACAAAGATTGCCTTGTGTTTCTAATAGGTGAAAACAGGTTTGTGTAACATGTATCCGGCTATAGGTGCGATTATTTCAAGGAACAACATTTTCAAAAACAGACGGGAGGTCTCGAGTGGTTCAGCGGTTAGAACATTCGCTTGGATAGCGAAAGACGCGGGTTCGAGTCCCGTCTCGGAGACATTTTTTTCCCTTGAAAAAACTCATTGGTATATTTATATATTTACATCCTAAAATAGTAATCCAGTCTTCTAGTTTGTCAAGTATTTTATGTTTATAGACATCTTTTGACAGTTTGCCTGGAAGGTCATTTCTTCTGGATGCACCGTTCGTATTGGGTACAGGACCATTTTGATTTTCCAGAATATATCCTACCTATTCATTCTTTTGCTACATCATGCAAGAAACTTTAGTAAGTTTTTTTGAATTTAGATTTAAAGTTTTAAAAACTTTAAATGCATTAAATAGTACACAATTTAATAAAAACATCACAGACATCACAGATATAAAAGAAATTGATAAAAAAAATCTTTTAGGTGGCGCACTATCCAGTAATAGGATAAATATTGATCGTCGCGGTCAACACTTTCATAAATTTGTTGTAATCAACACATATTGGCTTATGTCAACCCTATTGAAATAATTTTCCGCATATATATGGTGCCATAAGTTTAAATATGGTTGCAGAAGATTTAAAAATGTTTCCTATAGTCGACTTCTTTCGCCCCCAACCCAACCCAGTTTTAGGTTCAGAAACCATTCTTATTATAAGTACTCCTTTTGATAATTTTTAATAAAATAATAATTTTTGAAGTGTTATAAACTTTCAAGAATGCGCGACCACTCCATGGAATGATGCTTTCATCTAGGGATAATTCTGTCCCTCTAGATGCTTTCATCTAGGGATAATAATTTAGGCAAAACACAAGAAATAATAGGGCGGATTTTTAAGGCGATCTCTATCATTATTATCAATGTCATCACTATTGGAAAAATGAATACCATATTTGTCGAAATCGGTCTCCGCTCATTCCTTGAGAAAAAATTGCGATTTCAATTGTTATATCTGTCATCCAATATTCATCCCTCGTGTCTTTGCGAACTCTGCACATTACTAGAAGCATTTTTTTACCACTAAAGTAATTTATCAATAAAAACAACTGTCGCCGAGACGGGATTCGAACCCGAGTCTCCCGCTTGCCGGGCGGACGTTCTGACCATTGAGCTATTCGGGACTTTCCCCGTCTCTTTGAAATTTCATTCCTTGAACACTTGTTGAACAGTGGTTTAATTATTACTTCCAAATATTGGAGTAAAACATTCTTCTGTACTTCTTAATAGCTATTTTTTTTAGTTCTACCACAGACACATCTTGCCATTTCATTACATTTGTTATTGTTATGTCTTCATTATTTACACCATACGCGACTTGCTAATTTTAGAATGGCTACTGTATATTTTATAGTCTATTTTCATATTTACGATCCGTTTTCTTGCATAACCTGATGCCCGTTTTCTTTCAAATTTATTACGTACGAGTATATTGAGTGGCCATGAGCCTACGTACATATCTTCATATACATTGTGTTCACTGAGGAGGCGTATACAATCTATCTAAAAGTTCTAAACGGAATATTTTCATTCCAATATAAAGTATGTAGTTAATTTTGATTGTATCCTAAATGGCAGCAAGGCAATTTCAGTTTTGCGTTTAAATGTTGCAACTTGTCTCATTTTACCTCTACAGGCAATGTTGCCTGCGGTATTTCGTTATTAATTTTATCACGTATTCTTATTTCTAAGGATGAACACAAAGGTGCCGTTAACGCATAAAAATTCCGCCGTAGCATTTAATTGCACTTTAAGGCTTAAATATATAATACTTATTGCTTTTGTGTTTTCGTATTTTAACCGCGAAACCTCACTTCGACCCTGGCTCGAAAAGAAATTCGTTTTGTACAAAAGTCGCAACAAATATCCATAAACTAAAATGAGTAATCTGACATCTTACCGGGACAATAATTAACAATTAAGAAATCGAAAGTAAGCCTTGATGCAATCCTGCTTTATGTTCATTTTGTTTACACTGCTTCTTTTATTACCGCCATTAACCCATATCCTCGTTCGTTTTCCAATCTTATCCAACTTAATTTCACATAAAAAATGTGGATTCTTTTTGTTCCTTATATGAAATTATGATATTACAAAATTAGAAAGGATGAAGTGCGTTCGGGTTGCGCAGCAGGATGTGTGAAAAACGAACTTGACAAAACAAAAGTATGCACATGAAAAAATTACACGGCATATATTGTGGTAACCTTTTACTTTTAACTGCTTCTGATGAAGTTAAAAGTTCGTTAATTTAACAGTGTCAACGCGGCGCTTATCAATTTCATCTCGTTTATGACGTGCCCGAATCATCCATTAGGGGGTTTGTAAACAAACAGCTTTCGTAATACGAAAGGGCCGTTAATAAGGGGCTTAAGGAAAGGTCCTGAGACGCGAGAGCCCAACAAGGATATAAACTTTAAGAGCTTGAAAATTAAGTAGACAAATATGGTGATTTAATTTTACCGATCTTGTATGGCCGGCCCCACAGTATTTCGTTAATTAAATGGTGATAGTAATAAATAATCTAACCGGTTTTGGTCAGTGGTCGGCGAGGAAGTTCATTACCACGTGGACATTCCAGCTACCAGTTTTGATTTTAAATTGATGGACTCTTTAGGAAGAAGACGGAATTGTAAAAATGAATGACCAAGGAGATACGTTGAAGATGATAAATTCGGAAGCTATTTTAGTTTGACTAGTTAGGAGGAAATTCATTTGCAATTTCCTGTAAACTTCTCTTGGTATCTTTTTCTACTGCTTCCATTTGTATTTCCAATACTGAGTAGTTATAATTGTTTCGTTACGTATAAGTTATAATTCGATTCAACAAAAAATGTTTCAAATAAAAGTTACAGTAATTTCACTTCTCTATGATATCTGTTTTAATATATACAGGTATCCCATTTCTTCTAGACACTATGCAACTTAGTTGTATAGAGAGACACTTTGTTATTATAACCTCTCTTTTTATGCGTATTTTACAAAATATTCCTTTTTTTCGTACGTAATTAATTTTTTACAATATTATTATTTTGCAAGTTAGGATCATTTATCATTCATCACTTTAAATTAGTACATATTTTAGGAAACAAAATGGAAAAATACGTCCAAAAAATTTTCTCGTCCTTTCGTAATATTCCAAAGAGTGCACCTTGAGGAATTTTCTTTAACGACCGACATTCTTGAGGCTTGGTCTTGGAGGCCATATGTCGACTTCTTTTCACACTTTAATGCTCGGCACTTTTAAGCACTACCACGTCGTCGTCGTCGTCGCCGGACTAATAAAAACGTTGCCAGGGCAACGACGATTATCCTTGCAAATACATTAAAATTCAGTATTCTTCCCGGAACGCTATTGTACCGCCGCGTTTCTTCACTCTTCACTCTGTAGTCCTCAATTTACATAGGTCGATTGTTGAGCGCTTTAATTGCGCGCACCTGGTGGTGTCTTTGATTGCTACAGACGCTTGTACTGTTTGGTAACTTGTTGGGGAAATTAGAGACGTAATTGGCACGGACGACAATAATACGTACAATTGGGAAGAACGTATTGGGTGTTGTATAAGAGCTGTTAACAGTTTTATTGTTAGTGGGTAATAAAATGTACATTAAGATGACATAATTGAGAGACACCTCCGCATCGATGAGAGAAAAGATTTTGTTGAATGTTACGGCTTGTTTCTCATGGTGTAGTTAGAGCATTCAGTTGTTTGATGGTTGGATAAGTTGCAAAATTGTGTATGTAAGTAGTGACAAATAACTTGTTTTTAGATTTTTTAAGTTATCGCCTTTAGAACAACATTTTGTGTCGATTAAGAACATTTTATCAGGATGATATTCAGGAATATTTATTTTAATTATTTCAATTAATTATTACTTAATTATTACTTTGCCAGATTCCTTGGATGGTTTTAGAAATTTGATAAATATTTGAATACCATTTTTTTTGGAAATTGTTCTTTAATTCTGGTTAATATTACTATTAATTGTTCTGCCTGTTTCCCCGGTGTAGATAGAGTTACAATCAGAGCATTTAAGTTTGTAAACAGTGCTTTTATCAAGTGGTTTTATTTTATCTTTAAGATGTTTTTGATAGTGTGTTTGGTGCTGTAATATTGGCATTTTTAAGAAAAAAAATTAGTGGATTAGTATTGAGATAATTAAATGTGAAGAAATGGTATGAATTTAAGAGTTTATCAAAATTGTAGGTTATTTAGCTAAAAGAGTTGAAATTTGTTTTTGTTTGCGGTTAATCAATTTACCTATGTGTTGCAGCGACGGATTCTAGATCCGTTGCTGTATGCTATTTGTGTGATTGTACTCTTTCCTTAAGAAAGTTATCAGAACTAAGAGATAGAATACATACACAAGCTGTGAATGAAACTATTACAGGCCGCATTTTTTTGGAAGTGATGGTGACACGATCGTTCAGAAATGATTAAATATGTGCAGGTGGGTTTCCTAAAAATGTGGATTCAAGAAATCAAGAGAATAAGTAGACTTTTTCTATTTCTAATGTGAATTTTGTATTCATATTAATGCTGTTAATTAGTATCTGGAATTCATTAAATTGCGCGATATTTCCTTTCCAAACGCAAAAGACATCATCCACGATTCTACGCCAAAATAAAAGTTATTAGTATGTTTTTGATTAGGTTTGAAAATTTCTTGTTCAATTATACCAATGAATGTATTTGCTAAAAACGGAGAAAGTGAAGAACGCATAGGGAGTCTATATTCCATTCTTTTCATTGTTGAAATTTTAAAAAAATCTTCAAAAATAGTTTCTGTTATTTTAACAATATTAGAGGCGTGAAAATTACTTAGTTAAAAAAGAGGTATATTGGTGTATCTATTGCAATGTCAAATAAAATAATAATACAATTATCATCAATGTTTTTAAAAAGATTTACTTGTTCCTGGGATTTTTTTTATAAATAAATTAGATGCAATTTAATTTGTGAGTACAATATTGGGGTAGTGGGGTTCATAGAGAAAAATGATTTGGGATTAATGTTGAAAACTTCCTTAAGGGTGGTTTCATTTTGTGAGAAAAATGTTCTGAATTTGATATTGTAAGTGTTTGTGAGATTTTGATTAATTTTAATAAATTTTCTTGTCTTTGTTCTAAAATTTCTTAATTGATTCATGTTTTGGTTTTATTTATTTGTAGTGTTTGCTATTGTAAGCACTATGGAGAAAGTTTGCAAACGTAATCTAAGCTGTTTTAAATTTATGTTCCAAAAAACATAGACAACAAAATTTATAGTTTTTATCAATATTTAATAAATATTATACAATAAAATCTATCGTATTTTTCTACCATTCTATATCAAATTGAAAATAAAAAATTGAGTTTTAACTATGCATCTTTGTTTTGAGAAATACAAAATATAATATTTTATGTACTCTTAAAAGTATGCTAAAAGCAAAATATGAAAACTATTAATATTAGAATTCACCTTAACATTACATTAGCTTAAACGTTATTAATTTTTTGAGTTAAGAATCGCATTGTGAATAAATTTAAAAACCGTCGTTAAAGAAAATGCAACAATGTTTTTTTACACAAAAAAACATTTTCAACGAAAATATATACATAAACATTTAATTTATAAAATCAAAACTAAACAATGTTCCCAGGGTAAAAATCAATGTTAATGTCAGTTCACTTTTTAAATATGTGCTTGGATTGAATGCAGCTAATATTATATGCAATAAATTGCAAAAAAATTAAAATTTATTGCTGAAGTTTTACCGTACCTACAAAATATTTTAGAGCGCATAAGTATTAAGTATTTTTATTTGGCCCATTTACCACACCGTCTAAATCAACAAATATGACCACAACAATGTAGAACGACAATACTGCGCATCTTAACAGAAAAAAAACTCCAGATCGATTATTGTGGAAAATATGGTTTAAGAATGGTTATAGCTATGGATCTCATTAGATAAACAATTGGTTGTCCAAACGAAATTCCCTGATTTAACAAAATATTTATGTTAGAGGGGAATTTTTCACGTCGATCTTACGTAGATCTTTTTCTAAAAAAATATTCGTAGCTAATTCTGCTTGTTCCATTTTTTATTGCCTGCAGCTACAATTATATGTATTTTTTCAAAAAAATGGATAATAAAATAATTATGATTTTCATCTCATTATGCTACAAATATTCCAAAAAGAACATAATCCAATTCTTCCTGAATTGAAGCTGTCGTTGCTGGAGCTGTGCAATCGAAAACAATGCACTATTTATTTGCATTCGCAAATAACTTCTCTCCATTCATTTCTTCCGACAATTTCTTTCTCGCGAACGAAGGTGTCTTGATGACCACTGAACACAAAAAAACAGCTGGCCTAAGCTGAGCTGCTTTGTATTGCTAACCTGGGAACTATTCCATTTGACAGGTACAAATGGCTGGTCGGTCGTCGCTGGGTGCCTTTTAGAATTCGTCTTTTTTTGGTTGGTTGGCTATTGTGGCGGTTTACTCGGAAGGCTCGATCGGGTTCAAGGTCAGATTTTCAAACCGTCGAGAGGTTAAGAGAATTCGTTGGTTGTAGTGTTTAGAGGTGGATTATACTACTCGTTATTTAGATAATCGTTTCATATGATTTAATCAATTTCAGAGAAAAATGAATGAGTGTTTCTTTTTAAAATATTATATACTACTACTATAATCTATGACAGTTACTTATTTATTGGCAAACACACTGAACTTTTAAAGATGTGTATGAATTGTAAATGAATAAAACTTGTTTCGCACGTGTTGAAACCTCACTGAATATTCAAAGATGTAATGATTTCTCAAATGTCTGTGAATACCAAATAAGCAAACATTTATCCTTGCAAACTAGGAATACTATCAATAAAAATATACGACTAAAAGCAGCCATATGATGTTGGAAATACTGTTATTTTTCAAAACATTATAATCTGTAAGTTAGTTATTTATCAATAATATTAATAATTCCAAATTTATTTAAAACTTCAATTTAAAAAAACACTCATGTGTTCAAGGGGGAAACTTCGAAGAGGCGGAGTAGGCCCCAAATAGCTCAATCGTTAGGGAAGTGGGAGACACACAAAAAACATCAATTTTAAAGTTTCCTGGTTGTTTTTATTTTATTTTTTTGTTGCAAATAATAAGGTACAGATATACCCACGCCGGAGCGAAAGTATTCGGCCGATTCCCCTTATTGCCAATTAAGCAGGGACAAGGATTTGGTAGGCTGTTCGGCGATAAGGTATCCTTAAACATGTCAGCGGGCTAAATGAGTTCGTGAGACGGCCCATTGCCAACTTATCGTCGAAAAAGTTCCCGGGGAGATTGCACCCGTTAGTCGGATAATTGGATTTTCTTGTCGGAGATAATGTGCTGTAATTAAGTGTTTCTTCGCCGGAGATTTGTGGACGATAAAAAGATCACGAACGCAGTAACGAAGACACAGAAAAGAGGGACAAAAAATGCGACCAACACGTATAGTTATCTTTATTATGCAATGTTAATTGAATAAATTGTAATGGCGATGTATTTCCTCGATACTTACGATATTCCCAAACCGTAAAATTTATAATTCGTTGTAACGGCTTGTGTTTCCCTTTCGATAGTGAAATAGAAATCTGTCGAAATTGGTAAGGCAGATTCAGGTGACATTAATTATTATTATTATTATCCAAGGACCAAAATTGAAGTTTTCAGTATGTAATCTTTTTTGATGGATTTATGCAATATGAAGCAGTAAAGGACGTTTCCTTTTTTACAATAAGGAGCTCTTAAAATGATTTATTCTTTCATAAAAAAAATAGTAAAGTATTTTTTATCATTGTGTTGAGAAACAAGAATTTTGTAATAACACACTGATCTAAGTGGAAAAAATATGCTGCTAGATTTAATATATGCAGATAATATGCTAATAAAGCTCGTAATACATTATAGGTTAAAGTTATAAAAAATAACCGAGTAACGTAAAACATGCACGTAAATAATCTGTGCGTTACGTAACATTTCACTTTTTCTTGTACTTAATTACCATTTCCTGTCACCTATAAACTATCATTTGTAACTGTTATGATTTCTTTTTAAGTGCATTTTTCCGTATGTTTATAGCACGTAATTTACTTTACAACTTATATGACCTTTCAAGCATATAACAGGTACGCCTTAATAGATAAAAGGTGCGGCATTAAGAATTACTGAAGAGTATTATTTTAAGATCACGTCAATCACAATCATCAAACGTTTTAAGCACTCAACGTGGGTGGACACACAGAAATAATATTTACATAACCTTTTGGAGCTATGAGTGTTCTTAAAAAAAACTTGGGATGATCTTTTCGAATCTGTTTTCATTGTAAACAATTCGTCGTCATAAATTATTCCGTTTAGTCACAAAGAATGAAAAAAAAATCTTAGAAACCTTACGAAAGAAGGACATTTTAGGGTAGTATAATTTAAAAGTTAGCAACATACTGAGGAAATACATGATATTATAACCAATAAATATACAATAAAAATACAATATGCATACAATAAAAATGATTCATAAATATCACTTATTAATAAAATGAACCAAAACAAAAAGTTCAATAAAAATAACCCTTTTTAATAGTTCAGATACTGTTAGAAATATAAATAAAACGTAAGAACGCAATGTCCAACAAAACAAAAGAATTCAAGACAAAAACAAAAGCTTAAATTCATATAATACTAGAACTAAAAAGGGCATATCCTTCCTTAATTGTCATTCGATACTCAAGCTTATCGAGCTTTGTATGTCATAAATCTTATGAGATTATATCAATTAGAGATCTGGACAGATATTATATTACATATAACTAATCATATTGTTTTAAAACTTGCATTATTCCACCCTGTATAATTCTATTTGTTGTTGATTGTATCTAACGTTCACTGAGTATCCATATTGCAACAGACCAGAGCTACGTAGAGAGATACGCATATCTTCCTCCGTTTGATATCTTGACATTTCTTCGATACTGAAAAAATCCAACATACCTATATGGTCTCTTAAGGACATTAGGTGGTATCATTGCTTTGCGAGAACTGTTAAAGTTAATTGAATATGTTGTAAGTTGAAGTCGTAATGTTGAATAACCACGAAATGCGGTTTGTGCCATGGCATGGTTGTATGTACGTTATGCGATCAGGCATCTGAATTATTTATTTCCTGGACAAAACAAAAATGCTGGGCTTTAACCACTGTGCCGTCTTTCGAAAAGCATAAAAGCATTCCTTCCTGGCAGGTAGAAACTCTTGCAATCCCTCAAATAAGGGCTTTAAAATCCGTGAAATGGCTTATCTTAAGTATGTTTATTTTGTATTCTCTCTGCCACGTCTTAAAGATTAGATTTTTATCTTACTTTCAGGTGAGGTGGTGAATATGTCGCGGAAACAGATGAAATCTTTGCTTTTCGTGACCCAAAGTTGTTTGGGGTTCATAAATATTTAATTTACTGTGTAAACTTGCAGATTTTGTTGATACATTTTATTTACTTTGTGCTGGAGTTATTTCAATCTATAACACTACACTACAATATTACTTTGTTTGATTTCAATTTAAAAAGTGTGGTGGAACAAACCGCATCGTTCCTCCGTAAATACCTTTTTACCTGACTGTTCCACGTTTCTGTATTAGATTAAACCAAGATTTCTCGGTCACTAAACCTCATAACGAATCATTAACTTACGATTCAGCAAATAAACTGTCTCTAGGATATCGAGATTATTAACGGTGAAGTGTATAGTAATCTTGAAACTATTTATTTTGTTCTGAAATCTTGGGTATGAAAATTACAATACTTTATTAATTTTGTCTTCCATGCACTAAAATTGTTTTCTTAAATCGTTAGCTGCACTTGCAAATCTTTAGTTCAAAATAAAAAAGAATGGACGTATGTTTAAAAGAAGAACAGGAAGATAGCTGGAAAAGGTGGCGATACAAGAAGACTTATTGTAGAAACAACACAGGCTGATGAATTCAAATAATTAGGAACGTGATGGATAAATATGGATTGGTAAATCATTCATCAAAAGCAATTTTTGCATCAAAAACATGACCACACCCATAAAAATTGCAATAGAAAGTTCAAACACAGCAATAGTATGTTTGGCATAAGCAAGCTCCATTCTTGTGCCAATATCTTCACTTTGTGTGCCCATTTGCTTCAACAATACCACGCGAGCTACATCCGTCGAATGTGAAACCGATCCTTTTGTGCGCTTCTAACAAGAAAGTGTGAAATAAAAGCGATCTAATGGCAAAGTTACATGGAGATAAAGCTGCCTGACTAAAGCAAATGAGGAATTTTAATTCGTGCAGATTGGCCCCGGGAGGCGGTCCCAGATCATTTTACCGTAATCGGGTACGTTGAATGGGCTCTGCTACTAGATAATAACGCCTAATGAACAGGGGATTATTAGAGTGTGAAAAAAGAGGCTCGCGTGGAAGAATAGATTTGATCATAAACAGCTAGGAAAGTGCTTAAATTGCGAAAGGTAGCTGCAAGTATTTTTTGATGTGTAACAAAGTTGTTTTGCCTTCGTGATTTTGTGCTGAGAAGAAGGTAGATTCACAATATATATATATATATATATATATATATATATATATGATAATTGAATGAAGAAAAATTGTGACCACAGAGGG
>JAWQRJ010002655.1:0-13176 GCA_033557515.1 Diorygopyx duplodentatus | reverse complement strand
ACCGCGCAAGGAAAGCGTTTTCGACCATACATTCCTTCTAGCTTCACAGCGCAGCCGCAACACCGGCGCACATCATCTGACGCTTCTGTTTACGTAGCGATATCTAGTTTTTTCTTCACACCATTTTGTGTGTTTTGCGTCGTCACTACCGCGCCAGGGAAGCGTTTCCGACCATGCATTCCTATGTGATTTTCCATCGTCTAGTTGTACTCTATCTCTCCTGAAAGTTTGTAACCGCTATGCTGAATCACCCTGTATATACCTCCTATACTTAATAAAGAATAGCAAAGATCTTTCTACAATATGTATACTGTTTTTTTTAAATAAAAAAACATTCTACTTCTATTAGATTTTAGGTACATTAACGCTATTAGTGAACACTAAATTTTGATAAATATTATTACTATTCAACATTCCAAATTGAGATAATAACTATTAATTAATTTTGGAAATGTACTGACATCTTTTCCAGTGTCTGAATTATAAGATATGACGATTTTCAAATAGTAAGCTTCAAAGTACAATTCTTAATTTAATAGATGAACTTCCTTTCGTTTATGAGTTTCTCTTTATATAATGAAAAATTTAAATAAACTTACCTTTACTGTTCTTTTCATTAGGAACTACAGCAACCTCAGGATGTCTCTTAAGATGATATAATTTCTTCAAATAAACTCTCTTCGTGCTCTTTGTGATAGGTCCTGGGTCAAATCCCTGCGAAGTTAATTCTTTCCGTAACGTATCGGAATCGTAATCAAATGTTTTGGGCAAAGATACTTGCGATAGCGTTGTAATGACGCTCTCATTGCAGCTTCTACAAAAATAAAAAGATGCAATGATTTTTGAAGCCTATTTGGTGCTGGGAAAACTACCAATTTTTTTTTAACTCAGAAATTTGATTATCATTAATCTTTACACTTACCCAACAGATGGAGTCAACACTCTCTTCTCGTACAAAACAACTCCCTCCTCCTCATCCGTATACTTATAAACTTCGGATATGCTAACAAATGTAGCGTCTATACTGCTTGCGGTTTTCTGTAAACTACAATTCGTGGATGCGTCGAAAACATTACGCTCTAACGGGTTTAAATCTATGGAACCATCGGTACACGTACAGTAATCACTACTGCTGTCTTTATTCTTCTCTAAATTAATGATTTTTTTATCCAAAGGTAAAACGTCGTGTGTCAAGTCTATTAGTTTATCAATACTTTCGTTATCGTCGTCCTCGCTTTGAGATTCGGGTAGCGTGAGGACGCCGCTCTCTCGGGACGATTCTCTGTAATGGCAAATGTCTTTACCGACATAATTGCAGTCGATGGGAGCTATAACTATTGGCTTTCGGCGGGTAACAAAAGAATGACCGCGTCCCTGCGACGATTGGGATGTCTGCGACGTTTGGGACGAACGGTCGAAATCCAACGGGTCTAAGATGGCCTCGTTTAAGTCTTGGCAAGTGTTGGCAGGGTCTTGGCTGTTGCACCACGTCATAATGTAATCGGAATTGTCTCGTTGCGGCAGCTCCAAGAGATTGGTTTTTTTGTTATTGTCTACGGTTGATAGAGTTTCGGAAATTTTGTATTCACCTACTATGCTACCATTATTAATCAATACTTTATCTGGAAACAGAAATATTTTTTTTTAGTTTGAAGGTCGCAGCACTATTAATATTAACGTTTAACAGTTAATGAGTTAAGATTTAATTAATATATTTTGTAAATCATCTTTGTATATATTACAACATAAATTTCATAATATCTTTTGGACAAAGATGGTGTCAGCAGTAAACAATCATATTTCACCTTTATCACTAACTTTGACAATATTATTTAAATTTAAAATATATGCCAGGCAGTACATGATGGAATCTTTTTATTACTTTAAGTTTAGAATTCAATTAAATCATAAATTGAAGACAAAGATGAAGGGAAAAGACCGCTGAAGGAAGTGGAAATTTTAGATTCTGATATGGCATCCTGCAACGTAAAAATATCATCCCTAAAGTCAACCCCATTCGGGTGACAGTTGCAACCCTCAAATGTTTAAAGTGGACTTCGTTATTTCCAAGAAGTAAATAGGTAATAGTTTCAACATTTATTGTGTTATTTCTCAAAAATTGTGTTCTATAACTTTGAATTGTTAGTTTATGTATAGTTAGTTTACACACGATTTTGTAATTTTTACACTATGCCCTACTGTTTTTCTAAAACAAGTATTTTTCAAATTATACCAATATCACATTTTGCCATTTAAAAAAAATACGAGATGGCGGTGTTTCACAAAAGCTCGAAGCAATAAACAAATGATATTTCTGTTAAAAGATAGGTTTTAGGTCTATATAAGGAGATTATTTGTTATTATGCTGCTTTTATATTGGATTGATTTAAAGATATTCATTCTTCTAGAATAGAAGGACAATTAGGTTGGGAATTTTGTTTACTCCACACTCTAGAAACATTGAGAAAAATCTCAGATTACTAGCATTATGAAATAGATTAGCCTACATGGACTGTATATGTTTGATAAAATAATAGCGTACACCACGAGTGGAACGTAAAATCCCGTTCATAACCTCTGTCATTCATCTAGTTGGCAAGCATTTTACATAATCCGGTCGGTTATCAACTGCGACTTGATCCAGAAACTACTGGTTTTACGAAACGCTATTGCTCGCTCAATATAGGTTATAATGTCGCCTTCTTTTCTTTCGTCCAACCAACAACAAAGTAGTTAATTGCGACTATACGATTAACAGTAATTAACTAAAAACAATTCTAACGCCTAAGCAACATTGTTTACGGTTTCCGAGATCTAATCGACGAAAGTTAATTGGGCAATTCTGCACAAATACGCGGCCTAATTTGCGATTAATGGCGCGATTAAAAAAAAATGTTAAGACGCGCACTCTTAGTCATTTTCGGGCTCCGTTTTGGCAAAACAATTTCGAACTTTGACCAGCAATTAGGCCCAATCAAGTTTTTTGCCCTTGTTGCTATGTCATATCAGCGGTTTTTTATTTTCCATGATAATAATAGCCAATTTGTTTACTATAACTTGATGGCGCTGTTTAGCAATGTCTGGCTAACTCGATAAATATCGTTTTCAGGAACAGGCATAGTCGAGATTTTTTAATCTTTTATTAACCAAATTGTATTCATTATTTCGACAAACGTACATTTTTGGTTTTGAAATATATTACGAAAAACGTACGCCAAATGTGCGGTTACCTTGAGTTGAGGAACGCTTTTTTCGATTGTTTCACATTACACGTCAAAAATGCGAATATAAAATTATTGTATTGAAAGACCTATCTCAAATTATTCCTAGCACAGTATTATTGAAATTCTGCAAATACTGGTGGCAATTTAAAGCTGTCTTCGAGATCAGAAAAATCATACATACAAAAATTACTCGTTTAATGTGCCATCTCTATCTGCATTGGATGACAGTATATATTGGATGACAGTAATAAAAGTGTTGTTAATTGAAAAAATTAACAGTCTTTAATTGATTGTATGAGATTGTTGTGTGTAAAGGTTATATCGGTGCGAGTGAAAAAAACATTTGACTGTGTTTACTGTGACGGGTCAACATTTAGCGCTTATTATAGCACGATTGTAGTACGACAATCTTGAATCGTAACACAGGCATTATCGGCGACTCTATTAATAACCACACTTATCTCCCACATTAGCGTCTATCGAGACAAATTAATAGCCGTGTAATATAAACAGCATCTCACACATTACGTTTGAGTCCCGATTTTTCATTTATACGTTGGTAGATAAACTGCGAATATTGACCTATTCAATTCCCAGTATTCAACGTTGGCTACTAGGTTTGCTATAGATAGGTTATTTGTTGGCGTAATTATTCGGATAATTAGTATATTTAGCATCGATTTATCGTCATTAATAAATTTTCTAAAATCCGAAGGCGTGATCATAAAATGCCCGAAAATATGTAAACAACGTATAAGAAGATAGCAGGGTACTTGCGATAAAACTGATATTTATAGATTGTATAATTTATGCAAATTTTGGCTTATGGAAATGGAATAGTCCTGACAAATTTTATGAAAAAAAGGGAATAATTACTTTCGTTTGTGTACGCAAACAATTTGCGTATACGATTAACGAAATAAAAAAAAACAAGTAAAATCAATAAGTCCAGCAGAAAATCCACAAACAACAAACAGATAAGTCCAAACGCAGATTGCTGCGTAAGCGATACGACGTTTCTTCCATTCAGTGAGTCAAAAAATAATGGAAAGTTCGCCAACTGCGACATCCGTCTACTTGCGACTCCCACCAAAAGGCACTTTTTTTGACCGACAAACAGCCGATAAGGAAAAAAAATCGCGGCAGGCGCAGACAAATTACATGTTTAAAGGCGACTGCCTGATTAATTCCGATTTTTGCACGCGTCCGATAGCAGCCTGCTACGATCTGTAGGCGCCAGACAGAACAGACGATAAGCGATAATCAGATGTCACTAGATTCTGTTTTTACGAAGAGCGGTTTGAACTTTGACAACGGTCGCATTTCCAAAGACAGTTTTCTGGGGCGTGTTACCATTATGGGAGATTAGGATGTTTATAAATAAACAATTATCGGGTCTATTAGGAACCGGAATTTATGATAAAATTGAGAGAAGTTATAATGCCATTTGTTTGACGAAAACATCTAATCGAAGGCGGCGGAGAAAAAGAAGAAAAACATGGCATTACTTAATTTGGATCATTTAATTGACTCATTATAGAAGTAATGCAAGACAAATGTTATTATTGCTCTGCATTCGCTCCGTTTCAAAATCTTCAATTGTTGCAGGCTGTGTTTTGTACACTAGAAGATACAAAACTAAGAGAGATAAATCGGGAGATCGCGCAGGCCATTCTATCGGACCCCTTCTTCCAATCTACTGTTCAGGCAACTTTTCATTTAAGATTTGGCGGACTGCTAGGACATAGTGTGGTGGGGCCCCATCTTGTTGGAAGTGAATTAGAGGAAGAGAACTAAAAGATAAAAGTAGTTCCGATAAGCCGTCTGTTTCGGTTATACCGGAAGTTGACAACAGCTTTGTTAATTTAAATGAAATGACCCAAATTTTCTTTCTTATTGTACATTCGGTTTTAAACAACTTTTGTAATACGTTTTCCAGGCCTAAACTTAATCATTTTCGAGATACTGAATTTTTTCGCAAAAATTATGCAACTGCAGCAACATTTTGAAAAATCGAGTTTTCATAATTAGGCTTATGCAATAATGTTCATACTTCAGTAACCATTAGTTGAGACATTGAACTTTTTAGAAATACACCCAGCGGGGCATTCTTACGTACATTCTTTACAAAATTAAATTTTGAAATAAGAAAACTTTAAGTGACAAGTGATTTTTTTAAATAGCACCTACCATTTTTATCCTCTCATTTAATTCTACACTTTTATCCTCTCGAATGAAGAATTAAAATCCTCGTTAAACGGTATTAGGTTTCCCTATACCTAAAATGTATCATTTTCCGATTATGGAACGTTTTTCGAGCTCTTGCTCTAAAAGTGATCCTTTCACAATACATTCATTTGTTGTAAATTGAGTTGCTTACCAATTAGTTATCAATTTTGACGTTTATGTAACTTAGGGTGGTTGCTTTCATATTTAGGGTGAAAAATTTAATGCAAGTATCATTTGGAAATCGAGTTATCAAGATATTTCACATGTTTATGGATTATAATGATATGTTCTATCTTATGTTTAGTTCTTGACAACGTTCACAAGTCAATGGCACCTAATAATTACTCCAATGTTGATATTATGAATTTATTTATTATTTAAGGTATAAAATTTTCACCCTAAATATGAAATCATCCAGCCAAGTTACATAAACGCCAAAATTGATAACTAGTTGGTAGTCAACGCAATTTACAACAACAAAAAAACCTAAATATTCCGAAAAGGGTACATTTTAGGTATAGGGAAACTCAATACCGTTTAACGAGGATTTTAATTCTAGGTAAATATATTCAAGGTAAATATATCTGGTAAGTGCAATTTAAAAAAATCACTTTTTGTCATTTAAACTTTTCCTACTTCAAAATTCAATTTTGTAAAGACTGTATGTAAGAATGTCCCGCCGGGTGTATTTCGCAAAAGTTCAATGTTTCAACTAATGATTAATGAAGTATGAACATTATCACATAAGTCTAATTATGAAAATTCGATTTTTCAAAATGTTGCTGCTTTTGCATAATTTTTGTGAAAAAATTCAATATCTTGAAAACTATTAAAGTTTAGGCCTGGCAAACGTATTACGAAAGTTGTTGAAAATTGAATGTAGATTAAGAAAAAGAGTTAAAATTGGGGCCATTCCGTTTAAATTAATAAAGCTGTCGTCAACTTCCGGTATAACCGGAACCACCAGTTTATTGAAAATATTTTTTATTCAAATCGCCATCAGGCATTTTTATTCAATTCGCCATCAGACATAAACCATAATTGATTCATAAGCATAATCTGCTCATCTTCCATTAACACAGAACTTCTATGTTGGCACATTTTCTTCCGCCCATCGACCTTTAATTACAACAGTATACTGAAAGTATAAATTCAGAATCTAAGAGTTTTCAAATCACTATGATAACATCAGATTTCAGTTTTTTGAAAGGTTTTTTTTAAATCATGGCGTCATAGACGTTATTTCCGCATAAAAACATTTATTACAAAAATCTTTTATCTCTGGCAAAATGACGTTCCTAATATTTGTCAAAAAAGCACCGAACAATTTGTTTAAATATTGGCTTGTCATAACACCGTCGCAAAGATAACTAATTCAATGTCAATGGTTGCTCGATAAAACGTGGCATAATCAACTGTGCACTCACCAAGAATAATCTTGCACGTAGCCTTGTTGAAACTGTTGAATATCGCGGTCCTTTGGAAGTCGACGAATTCCTCCATCATTTGAACCGCTTCTCTGCACTTCTCTTCTCTCGCATAGTGAATGGGGGACTTGTAACAATTGTCTGTAATTTGGGGATCACCACCGCACTTTAGCAGCAAATCCAGTATCTCCAGGCGACCCCAGGCTGCAGCGATGTGAACCGGCGTCAGCCCTTCGTCTGATCTGACATTCGGATCACCGCCGTGTTGGATGATTAACATGGTTACTTGTAGAGCGATTTTTGGCGAATCGCTCCCTATGGCTAAGTGAAAACAGGAAATTCCTTTTCTTGGTAATACTATGTTTGGATCTGCTTTCTTCTCGGTTAGAAGTTTGGTCACAGAACTAAAACCAAAAAAAGACAGATGTTTTTCGTATTACACAATGCGAAGAGAGTTTCATGAGAGTTGAATGATAAACTTTTATATGAAATATGGAAAATGTTTTGTTCCCATTTGCAGTTTCATATTAGAAGTGAAAAGTCAAATTGGAAGATGAAGTCGATTTCCTAATAGCATTTAATTTGTTTGGGAGCAAAACTAAGTATAATAATTTGAACGGGCTACCAAACAATTGGTAAAAAATTGAAAAAAAAGAAGAGTATGGGCCAACTTGACAGAGAAGAAGAAAAACTGTTAAATATCCATGCCGAAAACAAAGAGATATAACGTGTCTTCACATTAAAAACAATTTATATTAATTACTCTTCACTCCTTAACTTATCTGCCCTGATGATACAGAAAACAATATATACCCGTTCATTAATGACTTTTGCTTGAAACGGTTTCATTAATGATTCTTCCAGAAAGCGCGAACAACGTCAATAAATCTATAAATAAAATCGCTCTCCTTAATTACTGTCCTATAATAATTGCCTTTCTACTATATGATCCACCAACAAAGTTATCTCATTATATAAGTTTACTATAATGAGTTCATTATGTGCGTATCTTAAGGATGTAGTCTATCGTTTATAAAACAAATTTAAAAAAAACTCCGTTATGCCTATGATTTTGAAAAAAATGCTTAAATAAATAGCCCTTTAAAAAAATAACCTACTTTGATAAGCGCTTAAAAATATAGAAATCTCAACAATGAGAAAACTATATCTTGATTACTAGAGAATATTTAGAACATTTTAATTAACTTAGTGTTCATTTGAGACAGTGATTGACTCAAATCATATTAGCATAGTTTAGTTTTTAGTTGGTTTAGTTTTTATTGGACCATGGGCTGTGGCAGCGTTCAACACTCGCCTAGGAAGTCCAAAAGAAGGAAATCACCTCTTATGCATATTGCTAAGTCAGAACGGTAAGAAACGTTCCTATTAATTTTATGGTCTGTCCAAGACTTCTCTGCCTACCTGGTGTCTTGATCTTCAATGGAGTCGTATAATATAGAAGCAAGGTAAACTTCTGTATGGGTACGACCTCTATAAATGTTCATGGTCACATACGACGGGGAAATAATAATTACAACGACAAGCACAAAAAATTATTTAAACACACCACACTAATCGAATTAAGCGCAACACTCTCGGTCTAATCGAAGACTGGACAACGGAGAACGTAAACAAAACGTGAAATAGCGGAGCCGAGATCCGTCGAGGTTAGAAATTCGAATGTGCGCAAGCGCAGAAGATAAAAAACATTTGCCACAGTCGATTTTCACGTGTCTTTTGCTACGTTGCTTTCGACTCGCATTCGCTTGTTTTCGTTTATTGTTTTGTTTTTCCGTTCGGACGATTCGTTTTCTTTCTGATATAGTTTATTCAATTTTTGGTTACGAGTTGAACAGGGTGATATAACCCAGTTTGAGGTTATTTTCACACTAGCGCTTCTTCAAGCCCATCCAAGGTCCAAATAAGAACTGATAGTTTGGAAAAATGCGCCTGAGAATATGTTTTAGAGATTAGAAGAAACAATTCTTTTTGAAGGATTTATATGCCTAGTATGGTCAGGTGAGAATCATTTTATTTATTTATTTCACTAAAAAGGAGACATAACCTGTAACATGACAAGAACATGATATTGGATAGTGTCAGCGAGTAGTGTTGGTGTGTTGAAGTCCTTGAAGCATCAAGTTGCAGAAAAACATGTAAATCGTTTTTGTTGCTGTAATTTAGATTGCAAGTTTCATGAATTACTAACTTATTGTTGGTTAGTTGCCAAAAGTACATTTTCAACAAAAAAAAATGGAATCTTCCCACAAAAATTGAGAATTTTGTGTAGGCATATAGGCAACCAAATAAAGTTTAAATGATGTCGGTAATGCAGTTTTCTAATTTAACATTAGAAAGTCCAATTTCTGTAATAAGTAGAGTCCGGATTAAAAAGCACCAAAAATACTGGAAAAGGTGCTTGAAACCATATCGATTTTCGCAAAAAAGCATCATATGCAAAAACAAACAACATTATATAGGTTATACGTACATTTGTGATTAAATAAACATCGATTTTTGTAATAAATATTAATGTTTATTTTTGTATAATGATAAAATATAAAAATAATGATTCAGATTTGTAATACTTTATTCATATAACAGATAGCATCTTTTCAATTTGTTTACTAAATTTTGGAAAGGTATTTAAAAAAATTACTGTTGTTCACTTAGATTTTTATTGTTATAATTACAAAGTTACAACGTGTGTTACAAATCAAAAAAACTACGAAGTTGTTAAATTAAAGTCCGGCTTACTTTTGCTGTACCATCTGTTAAAATCTAACCTGTACAACAACTGCAATAAGTGAGGTCCAGACACTTTTTGGTGTGTGTTATACAGAATCCGCAGAAGCATATCTGTTAAGTTGTTCGCCCTGGTTTCAATGCCTTCCAATTCTTTCAATTGCAATTCATCCAACTCAGAATCCCAAGTGTGTGCGTACACGCAAAATTCATTGCAAAGTTCCAATATTAAGTAAATTATACTGTACATCTGAAAAAGGTGATATTTATGTTGTTTAATTTCGTTTATCTCAGATAAACGCTATTTGATACGTACCGTATTTTTACCGTCGTAGCTCAAAGCTGGCACCTGAACTAAACTGTGCCTGTGACTGTCGTTTAAAGTCTAAAAAGATAAGAGAAAGCAATAGAATTTTTTTTAAATAAGTACGTGGAAAAAACGCACCTCGTCTACCGTCATTACAAAAGTCTTGCTCATCAACTTGCTTAAGAATTTCGTGTGTAAACGTATGATACCTTCAAATTCATTAGCATTCTGCACAGCTTTTTTCAGGACTGAAAATTCAGCTTCGATAACATCCACTTGTAAGTAATATTGCAGATTGTTGACGAGAAACATTAGACTGTGCCGTAATTTCCAAACCCTTTTATCACTGTAATTTATAAACATTAAAAAATAGATAAAAATACTTATTAAGTAACTTTTAGGTTAGATTGTTTATTTAATATCCTAAAACAATCAGATGTGAAATTTCAATCTCACTAACACAGACTTCATTTTCTATTACAGTTATGCAGTTTATAGAATAGTTGTACATTTTTTGTGTATTGTTTAAATTATTTTTAGGCCACTTTTGTAAATATTTTATTTACTAAATATGTACTTACATTTTATTTTTTGTTGACATATGCGTTTGCCACAATTTGTTCAATTCAATTTGCGTCCTCGTTATAGTCAACAAAAACCTGAACAGCCTGTTATAAAGATCCATTGTTTTCGGATAGAAAATTATATGTAACGGCCAAACTACGTTAAAATTTAATTTCAATCTGGTCCATGGATTGTCGCCTGAAACAGTGATGGTAAATTTAAAAGTTCATCACTTAATTGTCTCTTTAATTCGTTATTACAAGTTTCCGATTGTTTCACAATTGCCAATTCGAATTTTTGAAAACTCCTATCGTATTCCCCGTACATTTTGGTTGCTGTTTCAGTGAATATAAAGTTCAAATTTTTCACTACATAGCTGTTTAGCGTTTCTTTAAGTTGATTTCCAGCTGAAACTAGGAAATGTTGGAATAATTCTCCCCTACCCAACGCATAGTAATCTCGAACATGTTGCAAGTGATCTAATAGCTTAGCTTCATCCACCATTATTGTCCATAAGTACTGAAAATTCCAAACAATTAATTTATTACAAATATTTCAGGTTGTATTAATGATTACTTTTGTGAGCTTCAACCGACAATCTTCAATCGGCTGGTCAAACGTCTCCGAATTGAATGGCCCATTCTCTAACTTTTGTATTTCTTGATAAAACTGTGTTTCGTTACCTTCCCAAATTTCTCTCTTAAGTTCCAACTTGCAGTTATCCACCAGCTTACTTTTCGGGTCGTTTCTGATGATCCACACGATTCTTCCCATAAACAAAATGGTCTCTGCTGTATCACAAGAAATGATGGAAGGTACCATTTCTTGGCGGATATAGAACTTTCGAACTGGGCAAGGAGGAACTTGCTTCTGTTTTCTCTAAATGAAGGGAAATGTTTTTGGTAATGAACATAGTTAACAACATAGTTAAAAGTAGATTACCAAAGGTGCACTCATTTCAAAAGTAGTACTGCGCTCGTCTGAACTCTCTGTATATTGAAAGTTTTCATCTGGGCAGTTAGCATCGCAAATGAAGAATTCATTGTATTTATCAGTGATGTTTCCGTAAATTATCCACTGGCACAGGTGACGATAAAATACAACGTTTACAGATTTAATTATCCTAAACAGTAAGTATTCAGATAACACAAACGGTAAATAAAAATTTACTGGTTACCTCTCCGTTGCTTCGACAATAAGTGGAATATTACAATCGAGATAAAAATGCAGGCGACCTAGCAATAGAGCTCCGTGTACACCTTCTGTTTCAATCATGCGTATCATCGTTCTCAGAACGTCGAACAACGTGCTGTACTTTTCTACGCTCCCCAACACAAAGGTCAACGTTAAATCCGGATTCCGCAAGAACTGCTCTTCCATCGACATTATTTCGTTTCTGTACATTTGCAAAACATCATCCACCCCATTACAAAAAGCCATTAGATACAAACCAGGGTGTGTATCTCCCTCTTTCGCCTCACCGTTATCTAGATCAATATTTATAATACATAAATAGAAAATTTTAATAGCATAGTCTTTTTACTAAGGGGGAAAGTTAGTATAAAGCGAAAAGTTGTAAACAATACCCTATTTTTATAGTATCTTTAAATATTTATTGCTGTTGAAATATAGAAACATATTGTTTTTTTTGTCCTTTTCAGTCAGGTATATTGAAGAAAAAACATGTAATGTTTATACTAATCTGACTAATGTATTATACATAGTCAGAGTAGTATAAACATTACAGGTCTTTTCTTCAAACATAAATAATGATTAAAACAGATAATAACAGTTATATTTGATAAATTCCAGAAAGAAAAGGGTGTAATAATTTTGCCAATCAGTATGTTATGAAACTAATTTTAGATCTTTAACACTTTATTAGTCTATCGGTTTCGGTAATTACATTACCATCTTCTTGGATTGTCCAAGATCTAAAGTTAAAAGTTAAAGATCTACAATTAGTTCCATAACATACTGATTTGGTAAAATTATTACACCCTTTCCTTTCTGAAATTTATAGTTAAATCAGTAATACAGACTTTTCTAATTCATTATATTTGATAAATTGATGCGCAAATATACAGTTATGTAAAGTTTTAGCCTTCCAAAACTGTTAAAACTTAAGAGTTACAATTATATTTAATGTCATCAAGAGGTCTGATAGGTCTTGATCTTTAAGATCAAGAAGTCTGAAGCCCACCTAGGAGATAACTATTATCGCCGTCAAAAGTATTGACCCCTGGCTTTGTTATTAAAAAAAAAATTGTGCAACGTTTTATATAAAACAAAAACTGGCGAATAGATGAATCAATTTTCTATGTGTAAAAGGTTCAAAATTATACGATATTACTTTATTGTTTTATTAAAAGAAATAAGAATAAAAGTGCTGTTTTTAGACGATATTATTGAGATGAACAAGTTTAATAATTAATTTCAAAAGAACTACGCAACGAATTTACATAAAAAATTCATAGCATACAGTAAATAGTATTGTCTATAAGAACCATCATTTTGTAATTATATACTCATTATTTCTGGAGTAATGCAATAAAATAGTGGTGCATTCTCCTCTTCTATTGCAAATATCGTAAGTTCGGTTTTTGCAACGGATAGTGTTGAAAAATATGAAACAAGTTATTTAAGCGCCGGTACAAAATTTACAACCGAAAATTAATTA
>JAWQRJ010002654.1:0-13177 GCA_033557515.1 Diorygopyx duplodentatus | reverse complement strand
AAACGTTACGCAATTAATACATATTGTTTTATTTGTGCATTAGAGAAAAAACCATAAACTTTAAAACAATATATATATATATATATATATATATATATATAAGATGCTTGGTTGGTTGGAAACTTTTAAATTTTTTTATAGACGTTTTAGTTTAATAATTATCCATTTCTTTTGGGTAGTTGTCTTGGTACCTCTTGGTCAAAACTTTCACCAACTATTCCCACGTTATACCGTAAATGTGACCCAGATATTATGCAAAGAAACCCAGTAAAATATCTCAACCTTTATTTGCTCAATTAAATGGACATATGCTTTAAAACCTTTAGGATATCAAATGATCTTGCTGTATGTGGGCCTGCCCTGTTTGTTTTATGTAAATGCATTAAACACGAAACACGATCTATTTGGGCCTTGGAGATATTAATCGATTCAAATCTATCTCCATATCCATAACACAGCTCCGTCGCGATAGCAAAAGAAAACCAGGTCAATGTAGCTTACAGAAGAAAAGTCCAATAGCCATATTTCTCCTCGAAGTTTAAAGATAATTCCTAGCTGTATAGTCAAGTGGGCTTGGGCGGTTCAAAAGAAGACGTTTCGAGAGTTTTTGTGTGAGAGGACACGAATCAAAGAGCTGTAAGTACCGCAAGGCGTGTTTGTGCATCGTGTTAGATGCGGTCGTTTGCAGTTTTTGCTTGTTGTACGAAACTGGAGCACCGCCACACATGCCCCAGGGGCCCCACTGTTAATCCTCTGGGGTTACCACGCATCGACAAACTCCATTAGGCAATAGCCCACCCATAACGAATGTGGATTATGTACTTTCGAACGAATCAACGAGAATACTTCAAGATTCACTGTACCTCTTCGATGTGAACGTTCAAAAGAAGCAATAGGAATTTGCCTTTAAGCAAATAAGATTTGAGAAAATGTTTTTGGGGTTCAAATGTAAATAATTTAGCACGGAAGCCCGTATCTAATACAAGTTTAGATGCGATTACATCCAATTTAATTGTTATGTATAAGTATGCCAAAAATACCTGGGGTATGAGAAACAAGTAGAAAATCTGAGAAAAGTTAAATCAAATTGCAGAATTTGCAGAAAACAACTTTATTATCAGGTAGAACCAAACAGGTGAGAACAATCGACTGTTGATTATTCATCAGACTGATGAAACAAAGAGGAAAAACGGAGAAAAACAGTTGTAGATTTTAAACTCAGAACATAAGCCACTAAGATTAAGAGCGACCATTATCTTTTGGTGGCAAAAGTAGAGAACAAAAAAGTTGAGTTTGAAACTTTAGGAATATATAAATTAACAAGTTTACGCAACCTAAAATTCGTTAACATTAAATACGT
This sequence comes from Diorygopyx duplodentatus, assembly GCA_033557515.1. Taxonomy (NCBI): domain Eukaryota; kingdom Metazoa; phylum Arthropoda; class Insecta; order Coleoptera; family Scarabaeidae; genus Diorygopyx; species Diorygopyx duplodentatus. Next base: position 11,817 of record JAWQRJ010002654.1, on the reverse strand, counting down.
TACATTAAATTCCTAAACACACCCGAAATGATCTCTTGATAAACATAAAAGAACACTTCCCAAATCATTCTTTAATTTAATTATTTTTCCTGAATAAAGTCGTCCAATAATAACTATTAATGCAGAAGCCAGGCCGTTTTCTCTAAGTATTTGCATTAAAACGGGTGTAAGAACCCTATCATATACCGGGATAAGATCGACAAAAACCGCTACCAAAACACGTCTTCCCAAAAAAGCTGCTTGTATGTGTCCAAACAAAGTAAATAAACATTGTGCGACTCATGTTTCTCTCCTAAAACCCAATTACAAACGATCCGAAATTCCATTATGCTCAATAAACCAATTCAATCTAGACAATAAAACCTTATGCATAAATTTTATTGTACAATTAATTATAGATATAGGACGAAAACTTTCCTTTGTGGCTTCTCCCTGGCTCAGGAACTGGGGTGGTACAAATCTCCAACCATGAGGTAGGAATCAGCTCTCCCGAAAAAATATTATTGCAAAAAATTCTTAAAAATAAAACTCCCTCATCTGGCATAAACTTTAACATAATGAACGGTATTTCGTCTAAACCTGGAGCAGTATTGTTCACCGATGGATGTCTATCTAAATCTCGGACTCTAAACAAATTGTCCAAATCTCATCCTCAGAATCTTCCACCACCATAACTTCTAGTTCTTCCCTGGACGTTACATAAGAAGAAGAAAAAGAAGCAACGTCTAAGATAACAGACAACACAGGAATGGGAGATGATAGCTCCCATTCCCCTTCCAAACTTTTTCACAGATTTCCATCAGAAAGCGAACTGCTAAGTCTCTGCTAAATTTTGAACAAAATTCTTTAAACGCTCCATTTTCTTCTTCAAATGTAGTTTTTTTACTAATAGCTACGTCTATCTTAGCAATAATGTATAACTCTATTGAACACTGTTCCAAAAACATTTGGATAAGAAAAGCCCTTAATCTGGCTGCTCTAAAAGTTCCAAAAGCAGAATGAGGTTCAGCAGAGGTTCATTGGAAAGAGCAGAGAATTCTTTCCAATGATCAAAAGTAAAAACTATATTAGGAGGGATATTAAAAGGTATTTCTTCCACATACGTTTTCGCTGCCCAATCTTAAACCGTGCGGGTATTCGGAAATTGTCATAAAGATTACCTGTGTTGAAAAATTCAAATGAGCCAAAAAACCCACCGGACGGTTTTCTTTGACGGAGAGCAGCAAAGGAATGGCAACAATAAGAATGGTAATATTTATGGGTATAATTATAACCTAATTGTAGCCATAAATATTACCCGTGTTCAACAGTTCAACTGGACAAAGAAACCCAACGGATCGTTTTTTAAGGAAAGCAACAAAGAAAAGTTTAAACTCCGTCTCCTTAGTGTCCATTGTTGTCCATTGTGGGCAGGTAAGTACTGCAATAGTACTTACCTGCCCTTTCTCCCACCTAGTCCAAAGGAAGTGGGTTTATGTATTGCTAAAGGCAAGCTACAGAGTCTCATTCGTGTGTTGTTACGCGAGAAAATAGCAGTCTTTATTTACGCCAAAGTCTGGCGTAATGTACATCGGGAGGACCGGGTGTTTAATGAGAGGTAAATCAAAATCAAATCTGCAGGAAATATCTACAATAATTATTGGATAAAGCAGCAGGGGTAGGAAGAAAAGCCATTTCTGAAGATAAGCAAGTAGAGATCGTTGCAGCCATGGTTAATAATCCACAGCAAGCAATTAGCCAAGTCACATAAATGGCGCTCAACAACAAAAATACTAGTTTAACGTTCAATTTCTATATTTGCTAACAACCAAAACATTTCCCATCTAAAAGTATAAAATTTGGACTCAATTTTATAATTTTAATTGTCGTGGACGTTTAGATAATCTCACGGAAATACTTTTAAAATTTTATTTGTTAAGTCAGTAATAGCATTAAACTATGACGAAAATAGGTAAAAACGACGGTGATGCAACCTCTGACATGTCTAGTATTGTTGTTACAATTCAGAATACTTTAAAAGACCTTTCAGCCCCAACACAACCCTTTCAAACGCAAACATTACCGCTGCATATAATCAAAATTTTAATTTTAATTACACCGACAAATTAGAAATAACCGCAGCACCTAAATTCTTTGAACAACAATTTGATAGGAGAAGCTGCAAAAGATTGTTACACAGATTGTAGTACTTTCAAAACACTATTTTTAAATAAATATTGGTTCAAACCAGGCCAGTCCAAATTGCGGGAAAATGTATTTAACGTATTTACGGGAAAATACATTGATAACGGAATGTTAAGGGAAACATATTTTTATAAAAAATATCTTATTTAAAAATTTAGAACCAGCAATACCAGAAAAATACTTAATAAATTACCTTCTAAATGTTTTAATAAAAAATTTTAAAGTTTTACTTCTATTCATAGAAACCTATAATATTTTATATTAAATATTTATATTAACAATATCATTTATTTAATAACTATATCTTTATATACTGATAATCATCAGTTAGTTATGAAGATGCCGTCTGCAATGAACGGCGAAACGCCAACGGACAGTTTCTTCACCGACGCGTCGATCACCGGAAAGCCAAGAAGATATATAAATAATTATTTTTATATAGATACAATATACGTATCTATATAAAAATAATTATTTATATACACTAAATATTTATATAAAATAAATGATTGTATAATTTGTATAATATGAAAAATAGGTAGTAGTAATTATAATAAATATTTTAATTTAATTATAAGTAGTATAATAGGTATATAAGTAAATAGTGTAACTATAAGTAGTATAAATAGTATATTAAAATTTAATTATGAATATATATTTGTTATAGGTTGTTTTAAATATTTTAAATAAAATAGCTAATTTATATTAGAATGTACTGAAATTTAAAGCTTCATTTCGATATACAGTGTGTCCCAAATTCGATGCTCACCATTGGTATCTTGGAAACAGTAAGAGATACCGACTGGGTAAAATAGAACAATATGGGGGTGTTTATCTAAGCTGTTCAGACCTTCTTTTGTTTTTCCAACAAAATGATCGTCTACTAGATATCCTGAAAAAACTCAAAATTGTCGTTTTCTTCAAATGTGAATATTTTCCATATTATTTATCGTATCAAAAAATTTCGAGGGAAAAAGTTGTAGATATCAAAATATTCTGTAGGATATATAATAAAAAATTTTTTTACCTTGCACCAGTTTCGAGATATGACTCAAAGTTGTATTTTTTTAAATGGAAACCATAGTTGATTTTATTAATTACTTGATTTTTTTCTTTTCCAACGATACATTCTCGGTGTTTATCTTTCACAGTTTAGGAGACATGAAAAAAAATCATATTCCACACAGATTTTAACCCACATCACACTATTCCTTATTAAGTACTATGTTTTGTTTTTAAAACAAAAGACTGCATATCTAGTAATTATTGTCTTTTGTGCCTTACTATATATAAAGAAAAAAGATTTTAAAAAAAAACAGTTCTGCTCAAATTTAGTACGTCAATAAATTGTAAAAAAGGAAACATGAAAGCAATAAACATGGTAACAATGAACATGGAAGCAATAAACATGGTAACAGTAAACATGATAACAATAAACATAATAACAATAACTTGGTAATAATAAACGTGGTAAAAATAAACACGATAACAAAATTTTCCTACAAAAGATGTTCAATATGGCAACCGTTTACTTCTAAACATTTGGTAACACTTTTTCTGCAATTCATTAATTGACTAACACTAACGGAGTTAAAAGCCTGTATAACACTTTATTGCAAATCATTAATACTATTATAACTCTTTCCGTATACCATATTTTTAATTATTAATATATATTTATTTTAGGTTTAGGATTTAAATAGTTTAAATAAAATACCTAATTTATATGAGAAAATACTGAAATTTCAAGCTTAATTTCAATATATGCTTATTATAGGTTTAGGATTTAAATATTTTAAATAAAATAATTCATTTATATGAGAATGTACTGAAATTTAAAGCTTAATTTCAATATATGCTTATTATAGGCTTAGGATTTAAATATCCTAAATAAAATAGTTAATTTTATTTAGTATTTTTATTGACACATTACTTAATAAATTAATTATATATATTTCAAAACAATTTGGCATGTAAATTCAAAGGACAGTAATATCTTTAAGAAATACCCCTAAGGTTTTGCAACTTTATTAAAATAGTTACGATGAAACTTTGAAACCGCCAACTTCACGTTTTTAAGCAAATCAAAATCAAGAAAATAAAACAAACTATCACCAATCAAAAACTTTCATAAATAAAGATAATAAAGCTTTTAACAAAAATGAGCAAAACAAAATGAAAACCTCAATAGAAATTTTACTAATCAAAATTATAAAAACATTGATATTAAAATCGAACAAAAAGATAATAAGAACACCGATTAATTTTAATGAGTACGTATCAAAATTCTAATATTTTAGGCGAAAACAAAATATAAAACAAAAGTTCCATAAAGCAAACCCATTATAATTATTTAAAATATACTTCCTTTGTAAACTTAAATAACAGCATTAATGCAAAATCCTATTTACGGGGATACCGTTTAGCTATTTAAAATTTCAGACGAAAGAAAATACAATAGTTATCACATTCTACCACAGGTTAATTGTGATTTGGGAACATAAAAATAAATGCACTAATTGATCCAGATTCTGAAATATCAGTGCCAAATAATAATACAGTTAGAATGAACTTTAGCAAATCTTTGCAAAAAAATGGTTTCTACAAATAAAATTCAAATCACATCTGCAAATAGTAAATTTCTATTTTAAAATCTGGTAAATACAAAGCAGAAAATCTCAAATTAAGTGCAGAAAGTTATAAAATATGTTTACAAATACTACCTAAATTATCTTGCGGATTTACTATTTAGTGAAAACGTTTTGGTCATACAAAATAATAATATAAATTTTAAGAAAGAACTGATATGTTATCAAGAAATTTTAAAAAGTTATCAAGAAAGACGAAGTTTCTTTACTAAATAATTTTAATATTAAAGATACAGAACTTAGTTGCCCTATGAATTATAAAGAACAAATAATTGATATACTAGTGGATAATATAAACTATAAACTTTGTTGATTAAACTGCTTCTATTGAAGAAAAAGATTGGCAAACAAATCAAAAGACTATGTGCACAAACTAAACGTTGATTTACAACATGACTTTTAGTTGTAAAACTTATCCTATACCTCAATCTTATTGTGAAGAAGTGTATAAAGATAAAAAAGCATATATCCTTCTTTCATGTCTATTCGACATCCGACAGCAAATCTTGCGAAATGATACATAAAGGAAATTGTTAAATTTCTCAGAGTACTTTGCCTCACAAATTATCTGTCATAGGTAGACAAAATACCTCAGGTTGGAACGCTACTAAATTCTCTTCCAAATTCGCAAAATAAATTCATTCCGGCAGAAATTTTTAGTACCGTCGACATCGAAAGACCTTTGCAATTTCAAAAGCGTTCTCGTTCAGTGCTGACCTCTAAAACGAAAACCAAGATAAGGAAACTGTTACAACAAACCCTTTAAAAACAACTGTAAAAGAAATTGCGAGTTTTTAGCTACGTAATATTATTACGTAGCTAAAACGTAGTATATTACAGTTTATGCTAAAGATAATAAGTTGGAATTCAAACGCGGATAACTTTTTTTTTAAAATAAAACAGTAATAGCAACGTGCGTTTTAAATTGGTTCGATTTATTGCTTTGCGCAAAAACACCAAATGCAGCGTGCAGTTGCAAATTTGCGCTAAATTTTTCGCATTGCAGCTCTCTCGGCAGATTTTAACAATTCATTCGATGCGATAAAATTCAAGCGTGAAAAAACGCGTTCGGCGCAGTTTGCAAATTAACTTTTGATTCGCGAATTCGGCCGGCCGATCGAAAATCAACGGGTTGTAAATTAATTTCGGCGCAAAAATTATTCAGTCGCTATTTACTAACAAAATTATAAGCCCGAATTCCGAACCGGCGGCTCGTAAATTCGCATTCAATTAAAATAAACATTTTGTCAAACATTTTGTTATTAATGCCCAGATAATTACTGGACGAAATTGTACGATACCGAGAATTACGAGGCTACAATGATTGGAAATTTTATAATTTGTACTATTTCCAATTAGATTTTAAGGTACTCCAGGTTTCTATTCAATTTTTTTCCTATTGCTTTTAGCACTGAAAATCTCCAAAAATCATTCCGTTTGATCGTATTTTGGATGAACCCTTTGTACAACATTTTATTCGTTGACTCGATTATCCTTAAATATTTCTGCAGGCCTACAATTCGTGGACTCGTGGAGTTTTTGCGTTCGGTAGCTCCAAATACAAATCGATTTGCTAGATTATACTGTGTACGCGAAATCTGCACTCGTTAATCCACGTTGTACGGACCACGTTACAACTGTCAAACGCTGTGACAGGGAGCACGTAGGTACGCGATCATGCTAATCCGTCCTGTAGATTAGGATTTACCGGGCTGGATCGTGCAGGGAGGTCCCTGTATCGCTCGTTCACATCTGGTCCACGCCGCTTAATCCCTTTCGGATGGGTTCGTATGAATGCCAACGATTTTTCTGACGTAGACAACGTTATAGAGCGGTCCATTCCGAAAATGGCGGTGGTTGGAATAGGCGTTTTATATTTAAGAATTTCAATGCAAGTCAACTCGTAATTTTGAGTATTGTTAAACCTTATCATTTGAGAACAAATTGGCGCAGTCAGTAGGATTCTCAGACTCAACGATAACCCAAGAACAATACAGATTCTTCTACTGGACACCACTGACACGACTTTTATCTTATTATATTTAGGGGAAGAAATGCAAGATCGTCAGATTATAGGCAAAGAGAAATATACGAAGAAGAACGAGTATAGGGAGAATCGAACAAAAAACCAGTTAACAATGAATGATTTTATGGGAAGGCATAGGGCATGTTCGGTGGGGCAGCTATCCGAGAGGAGAGGAAGAAGAGAAATAGATGAGGGAATCTGCACCGACAAAGATAGAGGCGAGGAACTACAAAGAACAATGCAAAGAATAACGCGAACAAGTAGACAGCAAAAAAAACTAGCAAGAGAATCAAAGGATGGAGCACAGACGAAATAGGCAATAGGAATGGACATAGAAGAGAGAAAAAGAAGGAAATAACAATGAGTGAAAGTGGGCACGTAAAGGAAGGAAGAAGTCGCAAAACAATAAGAGATCTAAAAGTAGGAACATGGAACGTAAGAGAGACGTATGAGGAAGGGGCACTTAAACAACTAGCCAAAGAAGCGGCAAAATATAATTTCGAAATAATAGCACTACAAGAAACTAATCAAAGAGATCAACAAGTAATAGAAACAGACGAGTATATATTTTTAACAGGGGTAGCAAAAACGGAATGCTGGGAACAGGTTTCTTGGTATACAGGAAGCCAAAGGGGACAGGACTAAGATTGTGTTATTCGACGATAAGAGGAAAATACCATAAAAAAACGAGATGCGGAAATAGAAGTTAGGATAGGTTTCTATAGCACACTAGATAGAGAATATGAAAAACTAAAGAAATTATTTTATTTTATTATACAAAAATAATTACTGGAGGATGAAAATGCGAAGATCGTAATGGAAGAAATCTACAGACCCAAAATTGGAAGATTCAGTAAACACGAAACAACAATCGAAAATGGACAAATGTTAATGAATGATTTTGCAAAAGAGGAAGGGATGATAATTAAAAGTGCATATTTCGAAAAGACGAACATCTACAAAGGAACCTGGAGATCACCCGACGGCTCTTATGTCAACCAAACAGCTCGTATTCTTATAGCGAAAGGCGAAGAAACGAATATAAAGAATATAAGAAGTTATAGAGGACCAGATGTACACAGCTGAAGCAAAAATGAAGAAGAATGAAGCAAGAAATACCAGAAAGAAAAAATGCTAAACAAAAAAGGGAGAAACACAGAGCAATACTAGATTGGAAAAGAAGAAGAAAGATAAGGATACAAGGAAAGATTAAAAAATACACTAAACAAGATAAATGACAAGGAAGACATAGAAGATACGCCGAATAAAGACATAGAAGATACGCCGAATAAAGACAAAAACGAAAGCTGGTTTAATGCAGGATGTGAAAAAGAATTAAGAAAGGGAAAAATATTGGAAATGAGAATGTTGCGAAAGGAAACAAACAGAACAAAGAGAAGCATATAAGGAACATAAGAAACAGTGCAAGAAATTGTTACAAAAGAAGAAATGAGAACACGCAGCTAAACTGCTACACAAGATAGAAGAAGATTACAAAAATAAGGAAATACGAAATATGTACAAAGGAATCAGGCGAGGAAGAAGTAAATATCAACCAAAAATCAATTTCAAGGACAATCGAAGGAAAAGTGGTGGAAGGATGAGAGGAAGCACTGGAACTATGGAAAGATCATTTTGAAGAATTGCTAAGTACAAACGAGAGTCAGGAGGAAACTGCAATAGACAAAGAAAGCAACCAATCGCAAATTGAATAAGAAACACCAGTCACAATTAGACAGAAGAAGACATAAGACAATTGGACAGAAGAAGAAGCAGCACAACGAAAGAAAAAATAAAATAATTAATAAAGAAGTTGAAAAACAATAGGAGCCCAAGGAGTGATCCCTTACCAGCAGAGTTTTTCAAGAGTTTAGGAGAGAAGGAAAATTATTGGAAAAGAGCTGGGTACAGGAAAAGTTACCACAGGAATGAAGTTATTCTAGTGCAGATCTGTCAGCTCAAAATGTAAGATCTAAAGCACCGAAAATCTGAGAATACATGAAAAATTGTGAAAATTTCGTGAAGCATTTACAAATCATATAAATCATAACAACTAATATATCAGATCTTTGTTCTTTATAATGCATATGGCAACTAAGTTCTATATCTTTAATATAAAAATTATTTATTAAAGAAACTTCGTCTGCAGATATTTCTTGATAACATATCAGTTATTTCTTAAAATTTATATTATTATTTTTTATGGCCATAATGTATTCACTAAATATTAAATCAGTATTGTATTTAACCAAAAAGTCAACCCAAATTATACCGTCGTACGATAATTTAGGTAGTATTTGTAAACATATTTTGTAACACTCTGTACCTAATTTGAGATTTTCTGCTGTGTTTATCGGATTTTAAAATAGATTTACTATTTTCAGGTGTGATTTGAATTTTATTTGTAGAAACCATTTTTTTAGTGAAGATTGCTAAAGTTGATGCACTTATATTTCAGAACCCGGATCAATTAGTGCATTTATTTTTATGTTTCCAAGTTCACAATTAACCCGCGGTAAAACGCGATAACTATTGTATTTTCTTTCGTCTGAAATTTTAAATATCTAAACGGGATCTTCGTAAATAGGATTTTGCATAAGTATTGTTATATAATATATAATTAAAGTTTACGAAGGAAGTATATTTTAAATAATTATAATGAGTTTGTTTTATGGAACTTTTGTTTTATATTAACGTTTTTGCCGAAAATAGTGCTCCTAGCATTTTGATGCGTACTCATAAAAAGTGATCGGTGTTTTCATTATCTTTTTGTTCGTTTTTAATATCTTAATATATCGTCTTTAATTTAATTAATGTTTTTATAATTTTGATTAGTAAAATTTCTATTGCGGTTTTTGCTCATTTTTGTTAAAAGTTTTATTATCTTTATTTATTAAAGTTGTTGATTGGGGACAGTTCATTTGTTAGATTTTCTTGATTTGATGATTGGTAGATTTTCTTGATTTTGGCTTGCTTAAAAACGTGAAGTTGAGGGTTCGAAGTTTCATCGTAATTATTTTAATAAAGTTGCAAAATCTCGGGACAGTAATATCTTAAAGACATTACTGTCCTTTAAATTTCCATGCCAAAATGTTTTGAAATTTATTTTATTGTATTAAATATGTTATTTAAAAATTTAGAACCGCCAATACCAGAGAAAGACTTCATAATTTTTTTGTTAAAAGTTTTGTTATCTTTATTTATTAAAGTTGTTGATTGGTTATAGTTCGTTTTATTTTCTTGATTTCGATTTGCTAAAACGTGACGTTGAAGGTTTCGAAGTTTCGTCGTAATTATTTTAATAAAGTTGCAAAATCTTTGAACAGTAATATCTGTTTGATTAGTAAAATTTCTATTGGGGTTTTCATTTTGTTTTGCTCATTTTTGTTAAAAGCTTTATTATCTTTATTTATTAAAGTTTTCGATTGGTGATAGTTTGTTTTATTTTCTTGATTTTGATTTGCTTAAAAACGTGAAGTTGAGGGTTTCAAAATTTCATCGTAACTATTTTAATAAAGTTGCAAAATCTTAGGGGTATTTCTTAAAGGTATACTGTTAATTTATACTGTCCTTCGAATTTATATACCAAAATGTTTTGAAATGTATAAGTAATTTATTAAGTAATGTATTAATAAAAAGACAACATAATTAACTATTTTATTTAGAATATTTTAATCCTAAACCTATAATAAGCATATATTGAAATTAAGCTTTAAATTTAAGTACATTCTCATATAAATTGGCTATTTTATTTAGAATATTTAAATGCTAAACCTATAATAAGCATATATTGAAATTAAGCTTTAAATTTCAGTAAATTCTCATATAAATTAGCTATTTTATTTAGAATATTTAAATCCTAAACCTATAATAAGCATATATTGAAATTAAGGTTTAAATTTCACTACATTCTCTTATAAATTAGCAATTTTATTTAGAATATTCAAATCCTAAAGCTACAACAAGCATATATTGAAATTAAGCTTTAAATTTCAGTATACAGGGTGCCCCAAATTCGATGCTCACCATTGATATCTTGGAAACTGTAAGAGCGACAAACTCGGTTAAATGGAACAATATGGGGGTGTTTATCTAAGCTGTTAAGACCTTCTTTTGTTTTTCCAAAAAAATTCATCGCCAACTGAAAATTGTCTTTAACTTCAAATGTGAATATTTTCCATGTTATTTATCGTATCAAAAAATTTCGAAGGAAAAAGTTGTAAATATCAAAATATTCTGTAGGATAGATTATAAAAATATTTTTTACCTTGCACCAGTTTCGAGATGTGACCCAAAGTTGTATTTTTTTAAATGGAAACCATAGTTGATTTGGACATTATTAAATTACTTGATTTTTTCCCTTTCCAACGATATAAGGTGAAAAATCATATTCCACACAGATTTTAACCCACATCACACTATCCATGATTGAAACAAAAGACTACACATCTGTCAATAATTCATCACTCTCGTGTCATAAGTTGTAGTTGCCGTCAATTATTCATATTCTACATTGATAGTGGCGTTTTCAAACTATGAAAAAACGTATATGTTTGTTACCTGCATAAGCTAAAATCGAAATTCAATTGCGGCAGTAAATGAATATTTAAATTTATACCCTCACAGAAAGCAGCCTCATAGAAGTTTGTTTCGCCGACTCGAGCAAAATCTACGAGAAGGTGGGTGCTTTACTGCAGTAAAGCAAAACGGACTGCAGTTTCCTTCAAGAAATGAAGGAAACTGATTATTAAAGGTGAGTTACATTTTGTAGATGGTATCTCGATCAAATTGCAAATGAGTTGACTTGTCCTAATAAAATTCTTTGGAGTGATGAAAGTCGATTTACAAACAACGGCATTTACAATCGGAATAATTACCATTATTGGAAATATAATAATGAAAATGAAAGGAACGATTTGGGTTTAACGTGTGGTGCGGCATTTTGGGAAACCGTTTAAT
>JAWQRJ010002653.1:0-13177 GCA_033557515.1 Diorygopyx duplodentatus | reverse complement strand
GTTTCACTGGACGGCGCTATAACTGCATTAAATACTGCAATCCAGTGAGCAGAATATAGTGGTGTGGACTTCACAGACCTTGTGATTTTAAAAAGATTAAGAGAAACAGCCATTATGCAAAAAATTCCAAATCCTAAGAAACAAACTAAGATTTCAGACTTTTAACCAAATAATCTGTTTTCTGCTCTATCCCTATTCTGTTTCTGTTTTCTATTAATATGTCATTTTACGTTTTTAGATTAACCCCCGTTTACGTAAATAAATCGCTAACGTGAACGTGCGTTGTTTTATTTTGTTCACGGTATCGAGATTCCACTGTATAATATTGGGGGATAATAATAACACTAGGGAAGCCCTTAACCGCTTAAGGGGTTTAGGGGGGGGCTCAAATTTTTTTTCTGTTTAGTGCCCCTAATGTACATTACTTTTCTCTAACCCCTTATGATTATAACAGAATGGAAACATAGCAATATTTAATTTTCTGACGTCTTTACTGTATACTTTTCTGTGCCGTAGATTTGAAGAATGAATCGAAATTGATGGAAACTGAATGTAGATGTGACGCGTGTTCTTTGAAATTTGAGGAAGAGGAAAGTTTGAGGAATCACTATATGGACTGTCACAAGAGGGGAGAACTGTTTTTGGAGCCCAGCACGCAACAATATGAAAGGTGTGTTGTATATTAATTATAGTGAAGTTAAGCGAGATAGTCACCCACGTTATCGATGTAACCTATTCTGGACAGTTTCGCACTGTCCACAATAGGTTATATCGTTTATTGAAATGACGGTTCTACATAAACAAAATTGACTGTCTTGCTCATACCTTTAACAAACATTTTAAGTAAGATAAAATGAGAAAACCAATTTGTAGATGGATTAATTTTAATTTGTCAAATGCTTAACCAATTTCTGTATAGCGATAGAAGGAACATCAACAACTTTCTATTTTAAATCTGCTGTGTAGGAACTAAACTTTCTAATGGGGGCAAGTTCAAATAGAAAAGAAAAAAAATTACATTAATATGTACCGTGATGCCTCGGTATACGACTTTAATCCGTTCCTGATATTTGGACTTATACCGAATATGACGTATACCAAACCAACCTTTCCCATAAAAAGTAATGTAAACATGATTAATCCGTTCTCATGTAAAAAAAATCCTATTGATATTAAAAATCCTATTATTAATGGGGTTGTAAAATAATTTAAACACATAAATAAAAATGAAATTTTATTATACATTTTTAAATTTAAACTCTGCTTAATACTAAAATACAAAAAGAAACAAACGGTACTCTATTCTGTGGAAGAAGAGTCCCCTTGCAATAAAACCTGATATTCTGGTATTTTTTCTTTTTCCGACTTCTGTCGCTTTTCACTAAGCTCAGCTGGTTTGACTTTTATTAAAAATCTGTCTAAAAAACTTTGCTTCTGTCTTCTTCTCAGGATGTTTCTAAACTGTGACATTGTCTGGTCCGCCCAAACGGTGCTATTGCTATTTGTTTGAACTTTGTTGGGGTGGTATTATAATTAAACTCAAAATCACCTTATTGATATGCAATCCATACTTCCCCTTCTTTTGTAGTAGTCTAAATAGTGAGATGGTATAAGGGTGGTTCCAATTTTTTATATGTTACCTTCCTAGGGCAAAGGAGTATATTCTTAATGGAAAAAATACAAGAGAAATATTAACTGTAAAATTAGAATTAATTTAGAATTTTTCACGTATTGGTTTCTAGAAATTTTTTAATGTACAGTGCTGTTTAAAAAAAATGAGACAAGTCTTGGATGTAAATTTTAGTATTTTTTATCGATGTAATATTGGCTTATCAACCTATGTTATAGTTACTAAGTCTGATTGTCCATCCATCTTCTATTTTAGTTAAAATACGAGCTTTCATAACTTCTGATAGTTGAGCAGGCATATTCTTAAGCTGTCAATTAAATTAAAATATTTACGCAAATAATATTTTGACTTTTAATAAATCAGATCTGACACTGACAGGATAGAGTGATTCACGCAGCTAAATATTAAATATTAAGTCTCTACATTTGCAATCTACAAAGTTGGGTTTTGCACTTACACTCCTAGTCGCGTCCAATTGTATTTAAATTTGCTCTTCTTTCTTGACAGCAAAAAAAACTTAGGTTAGCTTACTGTCAACAAGTTGACAAAGCGTTTACACTGAACGATATTTCACTAATTCCTGTTTACACAAATTAATCAATGGTACGTTCATAAACGTACGGTAGGTAATATGGTGTTTAAAACCATTTTTAAATTGCATAATAACTAAACACTGCATTCTTGCCGGTGAAAACATGCCGGTGAGACAAAGTCGTGTGAGTGATCCACACCAGTTGATTAACAACATCGTCGTCAGCTATGACTTGTCTTTAAACGATGAAAGTTTATGCTGTTATCTCCAAATCTAAAAGAGATGGTAAAGATTTTTAATAATTTTAAAATCTGCATAAAAAAGTGCCCTCATAATGTAAAGGCCCCATTAATCTATGTTTATAAAACGAGTTACACGTGAATAACGAAACTATCAAAGAAGTGTATTTTGCCTGTAAAACAAAAACGAACAGATTTTCCTAAAATTTTCTTTTACTAAATAGTTGCTTCTGAAAAACTCCACATTTGGTGTAATTTAACCGACTTCGCCGGTGAGGATGTGATAACTGGGACAGTCGGTTAGATTTATCACAAGATTTTTCAAATCCACATCCTTCCTTAGACGGATAGTGCTTGAACAAACGGATTATTTTAATAATATAAACATGTTAACAAAGATGGTGTTCCGCTATTTTCTGCTACTAACAGTGTTGCTCCGCCACAAAACGGATGAGAACCACTGTTCTAGGACGTCTGTAGATGTTTTTATTAACATATGTTCGCACAAATAAGAATTGATTTATTCACTACATAAGGGGAGATGCATAGTTATAATACGAGGAATAGAAATTAATTAACGTCTGTAATGCACGATAGAAAGTTCTACGAAAAAGCTCCAAATTAGGCGGGTATCACTGTATATAATCACCTACCTACCTTTGGAGAATAACTAACCTTGTTATAAAGTTATCGTTTCTTTCAGATTGGATAAAAAGGAAGATGGAGGAGAATTTGAAATGCAACAGGTATTTAAGTGCGATAAATGTAATTACACTACAAAGGGAAAATTCCAATTAGGAGTACATACGTTACTTCATCGTAATGAAAAGCTGTTTCGATATGAAACTTCTAGAGTGACATCCAAGGAAAGAACTTCTATCAAGGATGTTATTAATGTAGAGAAAATTATTAAGCAGAAAAAAGAGGAAGTTCCTAACAGCAGTACTGTTCTAAAAGGGAGTCCATTAGCCATGGGCAGTAGTATGTCAAAAACGCATAAATGTAATATTTGTGACTACGCATCTAAATACAAATCAAACTTAACTAACCACTTTAAAAGTCACTCTGGCGGCAAACAGCATACATGCGCATACAAGACGAATTGTAAATGTAGTGTGGACTTGCACGGTTTCATTCAGGGAGAAGATTGCAAATTCGAACCGTGCGAATTTGTCACTGAACACCACGTTTCAGAAGAGAACAGCACAACGGTACACACTCTCAAACGCTCAAATAGGGGACAATACAAGTGCTCACATTGTGATTATTCAACCAATTACAAAAGTAACTTGACAAAACACACTCTCAGCCATATCATTGAAAAACAGTACAAGTGTTCACAATGCGAATTTTCTACTAATTACAAAGACAGCATGACAAAACACACCCTCATCCACACGATAGGAAGACAACACAAGTGCCTAGTTTGTGACTATTCAACTAATGACAAAAATAATTTGGCGAGACACTCCCTAAAGCATAGACCTGAGAAACAGTACAAGTGTTCGCATTGCGAATTTTCTACTAATTACAAAGAGAGCATGGCGAAACACACTCTCCTCCACACAGAAGGAAGACAACACAAGTGCCCACTTTGTGACTATTCAACTAATGATAAAAATAACTTGGCACGACACTCTGTCAAGCATAGAACGCAGAAACAATACAAGTGTTCGCATTGCGATTTTTCTACTAATTACAAAAACACCATGACAAAACACAGTCTTATCCACACAATAGGAAGGCAGCACAAGTGCCCAGTTTGTGACTATTCAACTAATGATAAAAATAACTTGACAAAACACTCCCTGAAGCATAGAACTCTGAAACAGTACAAGTGTTCATGTTGCGAATATTCAACTAATTACAAAAACAACATGACAAGGCACAATCTGAGCCACACAAACGAGAAACAGTACAAGTGCCCACTTTGTGATTTCTCAACTAGCTACAAAACTAGCTTCACAACGCACACCCTCAGCCATACAAGTGAGAAACCGTACAAGTGTTCACACTGCGAATTTTCAACCAAGCACAGAAGGAACGTGATAAGGCACATTCTCCGCCACACAAATGAGAAACAGTAGAAGTGTTCACATTCCCAATTTTACAAGTTTGGAATGTGACTGGAATGGAACATTTTGATTGTTCGAATTTGTCAAACAGTTTACATTGTGAATACATCTGTCATTGGAAATCATGTCTAGTGCAGTACATTTGAAGCATCCACACTCGTGAGAAACCATTCAAGTGCGGATATCATGCGGATATTACGCATGCAAACGACGTGACCAGTTAAAAATACACACAGAATATCATAAAAGTCGAATTGTTACAGTCCGTCCCATCTCGACTTAAATACAGAACATCAGTTGGCCACCTGCGATTTGTTTTAATAAATTATAGTTATCATTAGTAGTTGTACAGGTTGTGAATAAAGTAATAATGAGAATGTGGTGGAGCTAATAATAAGATAACGAGAATGTGTTAAAAAGTATTAAAAATTTCCGATGCGGTAGTGCCTTCTCTGATAATTCGCATTTTTCTGCAAGTGTACATCTAATAGGTTTTGTCATTAAATATCTACACCCTTATTCATAAATCGTTCTCAAGGCATTGCTCGTGCTCCATCATGAGCTGGCGACCCGTTCGTATTTTATAAACCTAGCACAAGTACGGATCGATGCTCCTGTCGGGGGAAGTGTGGAGTAAACCTGCACTTAAAGGTAGGGTTTGAGCTATTAAGTAGGATTCGACCTTGAGAATTGCTCGAGTCGAGCAACATCTGTTCACGTTCAGAATAAACCTAATATTTGCAAGTCAAGAAAATGTTGGAAGAAGTTCGAGAGTTTCTATCCCGTAATGGACTCGTTGGGGACGGAATTCGAGAATGTGCGCATAGAAGAATTGACGAATATATTTAATCATCAAATCAGCAACTCTGGGCGGTGAAAAATGAAAAAAAGTTCCATAACAGAAAGGGGTATCTGTCACCTATAATTTGGTATGTACCATCCGATTATAATTAAAATGCATAGATTCCACTGCAACTTATTTGTTGTTGCAGGTTCAAATGGAAATATTTGAGATTGTTGTTCGATGTTGGTCCGAACTGTGAGAGTTATACTTGACTACATTGGCATCAGAACATAGATTGAAAGAGAATGGAAGGCGACGATATCCTTTCGACATTACTGGGTGGTAATGGTTAGGTGAAGAACGAGTACGAAATTTTATTTAAAATTTTTACGAAGTTTTATAAATGTTGTTAATGATCTGCCTGCCGACTTTGGTGTGTCATTTCAATCAAAATGGTCGTGTTATTATAATAGCTCGAATAAATAATGTGTTGAATGACACTAAACTGGACAGACAGTGCCTACTTGATTTAATGGAGGTGCTGCGGCATACAAATGTTTATATGTATCAATTACCTTACTTTAATCCAAGATTTGACAAGTATGTTTACAGATTAATGTTTTTTTTTGTGTGACATCTTTGAAAATTGGCAGGTTTTTATTTTAACATAATTTATTTCTTAATTTTCAACTTCCTGCCTGTAGTATGCAGGTTCTGTATTGTTGTTTGGGGAGTTTCGCGGTGCAGTTCATGCCTGGTAATTCCCCGAGTTACTTGATATCATTTCAGTTTGTTGTAGACATGCGTATTGTGATGCTCGGGTGTTTTTTTTGGAGGCGGAGAACTTTAAATTGGCAACACTGTCTTCTGTGAGAGCTGATATGACAGTTCTCGGTTGTTTTGGTATTAGTTTGGTTTGGCATTTCATCATGAGTAGACTCGCGCCGGAGCAACGTTTGCAAATTGTTCAAATTTATTTTGAAAAACATGGTTCAATTCGACAAACTCATCGGGCATTACATGCATTTTATGGTGCTCATAATCGTCCATCAGAGTGATTAATTCGAGAAATTATGGATCATTTTCGCAATGCGTTTACTCTAAACGATAATCCCATAAGACGTCGTACAGTGCGCACACAATAAGCGATTGATGGTGTGCAGCGTAGTGTTGATGATGATCCAAATACGTCAATTCGTCATCGTGCTGAACAATTAAACTTGTGGCCATCCACTTTCTGGAAAATTCTGCGTAAAGATCTTAGTTTACATGCTTACAAGATTCAACTTGTGCAGGAATTGAAGCCACACGATCATCGTTCGCGCCGTACATTTGGTGAATGGGACGAAGGAAACATTGCTATTGATCCACAATTTCATTTGAAAATTTTGTTCAGAGATGAAGCACACTTTTGGTTAAATGGCTATGTCAATAAGCAGAATTGCCGCATTTGGAGCGATAATCCACAAACCATTGTAGAAACACCATTACATCCAGCAAAAGTCACCGTTTGGTGCGCTTTATGGGCCGGTGGAATCATTGGTCCATATGTCTTCAAAAATGATGATGGTCAGAAAGTTACAGTCAACGGTGAGCAGTACAGAGACATGATTACTAACTTTTTCGTGCCTCAATTAGAAGGCATTAATGTTTCAGACATGTGGTTTCAGCAGGACGGCGCCACATGCCTCACAGCGCGCGATACGATTAATTTACTGAAAGAAACATTCGACGAACGATTAATTTCACGAAATGGACCTGTTAACTGGCCACCTTGTTCGTGCGATTTGACGCCATTAGATTATTTTCTCTGGGGATATGTAAAGTCGCATGTCTACGCAGATAAACCAGAAACAATTGAGCACTTGGAAGCCAACATTCGACGTGTTATTGCCGAAATACAGCCTGATTGACTGCGAAGAGTATGTGAAAACTGGACCTCCAGATTACGCCATGTACGCGCCAGCCAGATGCCCGAAATGATATTCAAACATTAATGCCATAAAATTATCTTTTAAATAAAGCCAATTTCATGGATATTAAACACATTTTTCTGTTTTATTTCAATTTAAATTTCTCCGCCTCTAAAAAAACAGCCTTTATAAATAATTAATGATTTTAAATCTACATTCACAACCTAATATTATAAATAACTGTATATGGTCGGGTTCATATTTATTGAACTATGACTAATGTTATTTGTTGCTATGTAATTCCAGTGCATTTGAAATTTGTGTTTGGCATAAAAAAAATTTAAAATGTTATTCGTTTTCTATAAGTTAGATGACAATTAAAAACTGACTAAAACTGTTTTTTTATAACATTAATTAATTATTGTATTATTCTATAAATTGACTGCATTAATAATTTTTTCTTTTTAAATTTCCAACACTATTCCTCATCTGGAAACAAAACCTATGAAGCCACAAGTTTTGTAGAGCGTTTAAACCAGAAATTTGTGTGAAAAGTTAAGAACGAGCTAACCAAAAAATTAAAAACATTCCTGTTTTTCAGAATACTGAGAGAAAAGACTCATAAAAAATTATTCACGTCCTCCTATAATTATCTATTTGGTTGTGTATGTAACTTTAATATGTATACTATTGTACAAAATAATAATTGTAATATTTTTAATTTATTTAATTTTAAAGGTAAATGGCAACAAAAAAATTCAAGATAAACACAGATAATTTAATGTTGAGTGCATCAGTTTGTTTGCATTTATCCAAAATTCTGATAACCATGTTTTTTCATTTGCAATGAAAAATTTTCTAATAATAAAGAATCAAATCTGGAAAGACACTTTCTGAAGAAACATAAGTACCTTTCTGCAGATTATCTGGCTGGCGAATCAAGAAAAAAAGCTGTTCAAGAGCTTGAAAAAAAATGAAACAATCTACATTTGCTTTCGGTAAATGGATTAAATCATCAAACATGACAAAACGTATTAGTTCTGTGTAAGCTCGTGAAATTGTGAAGCGATTGAGAAAAGCCATTTACAGATGGAGAATATATAAAGGAATGTTTCACAAATACATCTAAAGCACTCTTCGGTGATTTCAAGACAAAATCATTAAAAAAATTAAAGGTATGCCATTAACTGTTAAAACTATTGGTGATCGATTCATTAAAATGGCCTCAGATGTATCTAATCAACAAGTTAATGACATCAGCCCAGCATAATCGTTTTCTATTGTACCGGACGAGTAATGTGATGTAAGTGATATAGCACAAGTATGTCTTCTTAGCAGATATATAACCTCCGAAGAACTTAAAGAAGAATTGCTAGGTTTGTTACCGCTCAAAGGAAAAACGCGAGGTGAAGACATCACATCTGTTATGCAGGGTTTGGAAGAAAAGAAAATTCATCTCAACAAATTAGTTTCAATTGGGGCACCAAACATGAGAGGAAAACAAAGGATTTGTTTCCCTATTTAAAAAAAATTTTGATCACGATATATTATAACAGTTTATAATTTACATAAATATATTCCTTTAATAATAAAATAAGTACATAAGAAATGGTGAATGAAAACAAGGCAAAGTTCGTGAATGAAATACGAGAAAAACTGGATGGAACTGAAACCAGAAACTACATCTACAAGAACTTCAAACTTAACAAAAACCTGGGAAGCAAAACAAATGGAAGAAAGTTTTTACTAAAATGTAAATATGGAAACTTGGTGCTAAATTGTGTAAAAATAGCAAAGAGGAACCTACCAAGAACATAAGAAAAACAAGAAATTCTTACTCGAGATGTTCTACACAGGTATCACAAAAATGATGATATCTATCACAATAAAAAACATCATTGTGCTTAATAACCAACTACAAAACAGTAATGAACACATTAAAAACATATTAAACCAAACAGAATATGATAACTACATAAAATTTCAAACAGAAACATACAACAAACATTGCACAAAAATCAGCAACCTAAAAAACAACATCAGTATAACAATAACTGGATCACTGGAAGTATTGTTTAAGTTTAGGACCTAAATTCAACTTCCCAACAACAAACAATATCAAAGATATTTTCTACACAATAAAAAACATCAAAAACAACATAATAACAAAAACATAGGGAATTAAAAAAGCATAAAAATCACCATTGTTCAGAACTTTAAAGATATAATTAACCATAAACAAAACTTATATGAAAAGAACAAAACTAACTTTTATAAAAAAATCAAAAAAGAAACACAAACTTTCATTAAAAATAAATAATACTAAATGTTTACTAAATAGTATAGTACCAAATGCACACAAAGGAGAAAATCCAGTCAAACTCAAAAAAGAAGAAAACAACACAAAAGCTACAGAACACCTAAAGGATGAGAATACATACAAAAGAATACTAAGAAATCCTACAACACAAATGGAAAAAGACTGTAATAAAATAAATGCAAAATGGTATAACAAACTAAAAATCAGTGAGAATACAAAAAATAAATTATTATCAAAATATTATAAATCATCAGTATTAGACCCATAATAAGCTCAATAGAAGTACCCACCTACAAAATATCCACATTTTTATCAGAAATTATAGGAAAATGTATTAATAAAAAACATTCAATAAAAAAAATTAATTTTATTTTAAAAATTGAAATTTAAAGAGCAGTAAATTTTGCGTAGGATGACATAAAAAGATATAGGTGTCCGATTTAAAATAAATGAGATTGTCATCTTTGAACATTTCAAAAAAGCGACAGTAATGGAAAATACCCTATATAAAAAAATTGCCTATTTCAAATTAGAAGATAGTATAAACTACATATTAATTACATTAAAAAACGCAATCTCATATTTCACGATAACTAAATAAATATTTTTAATAATAGATTTCAGTTTCAAAATGCTACTTACCGATTGCGATTTCTTTCACACCATTCCAGATGTTGCTTGTACCTTTTTGCGTCGACAATTTTCTTTTTACAAAAACAACAAACAAAAGTAACTGAAAACAAATAAGAGTTAAAACCCGTATATTAATCTTCACGTTCGCGTTTTGCCTTACCCCTTTCGTCCAACTCTTTCGACAATTTCACATTGGTAAACGCACATTTTCGGTAACGTTTCGTCACAGTGTCCTCTTCCTCAAATTCCGAAGAAAATACATCACGTGTATAGTTTGCTTCTGCATAGTAAATAAATAATAGAGATAGGTAATAGGCAAGTGAACAATGAAAAGGGTAACTTTTTAACAGCAACAAAATTATATTCAAATAAATAAAACCAATGCATTCAAAATATGTTTTACAATTATAAATTAAGTAATACGAATGTTCCAGGTAGCCAACATATAGATAGGTTTAAGATATACAGTGCATTCTCGATAATCCCCGGTAATTAAAACAGACCCAATTCGGATTACTGAAAAATGCGGATTACCGAACTTACAACGTTCATAACAAAAGAACATTTAGTAACTTATATTGTTATATTTTTATTATACATACGTGTACATATTTGTATATTTGTTTGACAATCTTTGTGGGATCTGCAACGGTGTTCCGGTGGAAACGGTACATGCGACAGTCAAATTCGTCATTGTGTGGAAACACAACGTAATTACTTGTTACATAAATGGCAGTACGATCTATTTGGACTTGATTTTCGTATTTGACGTTCGCCGGACATTTATCTCCAATGAATAATAATTTCATTTGATCTAAAGCTCCTCGTTCGTAATTGGGTTCGTCCCAAATTAATATACGTTTATCAATACAATCATTTAATGGAAAAGTATCGTACTTATTAAAATTACGTATTTGTCCTTCACACAATAAAAGACTACCTAAACTATTAAAGAAATACGTTTTACCACTACTTGGTGGTCCAATAATTGGAATGCAGTTTTTCCCCGTGCTCCCATTTAAGTGTAAATAAACTATATCTGAGAAATCTTTAACATTTTCGTTAGTTTCAAATTGAAAAAGTAGCAAGTTATTTAATTCTAGAAGCGAGTGCTGTCGTGAATAAATTTCGTCTTGAAGAGTTGCCGGTGAGTGCACTGAAAAGTGATGTACTGTGATTATACAAGGTGTTGCCGAATTCGACCGACAAATTCAGAGGAGTGATAGTAGGTATATAGTAGTTATATAGTAGGAGAAAATCTTCGTTATCGTTAGGTATTGGCGATGTGTTTAGAATGTTAAGTTTGTTTTTTTCCAATAATTGTCCTGAAGCTGATGAACGGAAAACAGCACCATCACACTATTTATTAAAAAAGGGAGCGGTACCAACAAGAAAGTAAAAGATTACTACCTGGAGGACATCATGCAGTTTGTTTTACCTTTTTTAAACAGTACCTTAATCCGGAAATTTGCAAACTGTTGAAGAAACCACTGATATTTCTCAAGAAGATACCATTAGTGATAGTAGCATGAACAATGAGAATGATTTTAGCCAACAAAGAGGAAATTAAAGCGAAATATATCAGAACCGAACTACAAGAAAGAGTCGCAGTTATAATAAATCGCGAGTTTGAGGTATTAGATTAAGAATTTTAAAAGCCATTTGTGTCAAATGCCTTGCAATCGTTTGTAGAAGCATTTCGTTCTTTTGTCTAGTTAAACTATTTTATGACTCAGGGTTTCAAAAGGGGCAATAACTTTCAGCAATTGACGTTTCAGAATGTACTTTTTTTATCTCTGACAGTACCACGAAGATTTCACTTTTGTATAGAGAAAAGTCAGATGTCATCATCATCAACGCGAAATGGACCAGGGATGACTGTCATCTTCTAGCAATGAGAGACGAATGTCATCTTCGCTGTCTGACGTTATTCTCGAGAAATCGCCATTAACTAATTTTTGTTTCCTGATTTATGTTGCTTCATTGAAAGAGAAAGATAAAAACATATTTCCTATTGCATATCGCCAATTGCTAGTTGCGGATTGCTCCGGTGTGAGAGCCACCTAAATGGTGCCCACGTAAAACGCGTATACAGGTGGAAGTGACTACATTTTTGAAATTGTTTCCTATTGTTCTAAAGCAGGAATAACAACATTTCAAACAAATTTGAAGTGGACAACAGTGTTTAGATGCATAAACCCAGTTCTGCCTTACTAAATTATTAAGACATAATTGAGGAATATGGGTCTTTGCATTTGTACCTTGTAAATGAAAATATAAAGTATATAAAGTATTATAATGTCCTTGTAATTATGTGAATATTTGCAATGTACTATTTCTTATTTTTTTGCTTACATTGCATTGGCATTACAATGTGTAATGCTGTGTTTATACTTGGTGGAAAATTCGCAATGCCAACACTTCTACTGCCTCTCATTTGTGTGCGTGAGTAAGTGGCTCGCCAAGTTATGCTCACAGTGGGTTGAATATTCGCATTGCGAACACTTGTACCGCTTCTCATTTGTGTGCTTGAGAATGTGCGATGCCAAGGTAGATTTGTAATGGGCTGAATAGTCACATTGCGAACACTTGTACCGCTTGTCATTTGTGTGCTTGAGAGTGTGTGCTGTCAAGTTAAATTTGTACTTGCTTGTATATTCGCATTGTGAACACTTGTACCGCTTGTCATTTGTGTGACTGAGTGTGTGTGATGCCAAGCTACATTTGTAATAGGCTGAATATTCGCATTGCGAACACTTGTACCGCTTCTTATTTGTGTGCTTGAGAGTGTGCGTTCCCAAGTTAAATTTGTACTTGGTTGTATATTCGCATTGCGAACACTTGTACAGCTTCTCATTTGTGTGCTTGAGAGTGTGCGATGTCAAGCTAGATTTGTAATGGGCTGAATATTCGCATTGTGAACACTTGTACCACTTGTTATTTGTGTGCTTGAGTGTGTGCGATGCCAAGTTATGTTTGTAGTGTGTTGAATATTCACATTGTGAACACTTGTACCGCTTGTCATTTGTGTGCTTGAGTGTGTGCGATGCC
>JAWQRJ010002652.1:0-13179 GCA_033557515.1 Diorygopyx duplodentatus | reverse complement strand
ATTTTGTATTTTTTTATAAATTAATTCTCGAAAAGAAGTATTTTTATGCTTACATTTTACATAACAATATTTGATTGTTAATAACTTTTCAACCAAAACTGGTTTTAAAGCGAAATAAAATACAGAATAATTCTCAGGCGTCCTTTTTGATATCCTAAAAGGTCTATATCCTAAAAGTTTCTCGCGGTCTTAATTGCGGGTCAAGAGGGCCGCGCGAAGTTTGCGGGTTTTGATTAATTCTTTTCGGCGTTTTAATTGCGACGTCCGTTCGTTCCCAGGGCCGCGAACTCGACAACTCACGTTATAATAATTCATTAGGCAACGAGCCGGCCGCGTCGCGGACTTCTCGGAAGTGCGCCGCGATGATTTAACGGCGACCGCTTAATATCTCAACTCCAGTGACACCGCGGACTCGCGTTACGCGCTTCCAGGTAACCGCCGAGATTGACCGTTCCGTTTTCTGGAAACGACCGGTCGGAAGTGCGGCTTGTCGGTACTCGGATCACACGATTTTCGACGCTCTTTCGCAACGTGAAAACGGTTTGCTCGAAAAACTTACCGTATTCGAGCAATTAATATAAGTACAGTATTTTAATTAAAGATGGAAAATCGTTTTCTACACCATTCGATAGGGCGTAAAATTTCCTTTAAAACGAGTACCAACACGACCCATCTATCTTTTTTGGTTCTAGAGATATTTGGAAAAAAAATAAAAATCAAGGCCTACTAGATTGAAATTTTAAATTGAGATTTCTAACGATCCATAAGTCGTTTTAAGGGCTTTCTCGCGAGTAAGCTGTAAAAAAATAAATCGCTAACGATATTTTGTTAATTGAAGGGCAGGTGTTGCGTATCCGTAATGTAATTTAGATCTTCAATCGGCATTGCATCAGGTACGCGGCGCTACCAGACTGAGCGCACTTGATTGTTACCGGGATGGCAGTCTATAATTTTACCTACTAATAGCGTTATTACGATGGGGGACCACCGCGGATGAAGCGACGACGGGCCACACGCACGATCTCTTTGATAAGTCACCGAAGAGGCCAAATTAATATTAAAATAACTTTCCCAAATTTTCCTAATTTATATTTATCAAAAAAATCGTTCTGAAATCGAATAGAGAATCGAAAAACCGCTGGTTTGATACCCAACTCGCGGTATCTAACGTTAAAAACAACCGAGGTGCGATGTACGCCGCCATCTTGGATTTTATCTCAAAATTGGATATATCCCAACGCATCCGAGGTAGATATGGCGTGTTTGTACTCAAATTAAAGGAAATTTAATTTCCCGTCGATTTTCAGTGACGTCTACTCGAAATTGCGCGATAAAAATTATTGAAACGCGTGAAAATCTATATATAAAAAGGTCACGGTGTGGCCGGGGCGATTAAAACGAAAAAGGACGCTGGTATAAAAGAAATAAAAAGGATCGGATGGAGACAAATACGCGCGAGCGCCGCAGCGTTGGGTTATACCGTCTTGGAATGCATTTTGATATATGGTCGCAGATAATTCGATAATTCAAAGTGAACCGCTAATGTGTCACTTCGATTATAACATGGGACCCTGCGCGAGTACCATCCATATCCCAGTGATGTTCCTACACGTCCTACGCGACGATTTAAACCGAAACAAAACACTTCTAACCCGGTTTTTCTTCGCGATCCCATCCAAAGAAACGGCGTGGCACAACCGTTTAATTACCCTCGATTAAATTGAAAATCTTTTCCACGCGAAATACCTTTAAAGCGAGCGACAAATCTGCGATAAAGACAACATAAACTCGACGCGTACGTGCAGGCAATCTTCTGAAATTCCGAAATCCCATAAATATATTCACCCGATCCCTTCTTGCCAAGCGAAGAAGGTACATAAAGAACGCATCGGCCCATAATTCAAAGGCACGGACATCGAAGTCGCCTGAAAATTAAGCACACGGACCTTTTTTTCCACCGTAGAATCCATCTTTTTCCCCGGGAGTATCGAATCGCACTTTTAGGCCGTCGAACAGGTGTGCCATATGTCCGTATCGAAAAGATCTGTTCGCCGTCCTCTCACGCAAGCAGATTTTTGAGGTTATAAAGCCGGGCGTTTGTTCAGCAGTGTTTTAAATCATAGATCCTTATTCGCGATGAAAAATCCTTTAATTCGATATGCGACACGACCCGGTTATCTTAAAAACGAAAATTTCAACCCCTAAATCTCCAAAACCACCCCTACAGAGGGGTGGTTTTCTTAATCAGTAATATCTCGAAAGCCACCACAAATAAT
This sequence comes from Diorygopyx duplodentatus, assembly GCA_033557515.1. Lineage (NCBI taxonomy): Eukaryota > Metazoa > Arthropoda > Insecta > Coleoptera > Scarabaeidae > Diorygopyx > Diorygopyx duplodentatus. Next base: position 10,903 of record JAWQRJ010002652.1, on the reverse strand, counting down.
CCCATCGAGTTTGATATCAAATTAAAGGTATTTACGCGTTCTTTTAATTTATAATCTAGCGCCCTACTCTTGAATAGCGATTTTTTAAATTTCTGCGAATCACCTTGACCCACCCCTACTGGTGGGTCAAAATTTACCTACCTGAAATTCGAGTTGGGCTTAAAGTATGCGCAATTAAAACTACTTTAATTTCATAATAATAACAACTATGTGGCTATTTTTCTTCCCAAAACATCGTTTTCAGTAGGTTTTTGATCTTATGAACACACCGGTGTTTGTTCGCCAGGGTTTTCAAAAACTTTATTCATTTTAAATAATAGATCATTCCTTACTCGTGATGAAAAATCCTTTAATTTGATATGCGACACGACCCGGTTATCTTAAAAACGAAAATTTCAACCCCTAAATCTCCAAAACCACCCCTACGAGGGGGTGGTTTTTTCAATCGGCGATATCTCGAAAACTATCAGAGATAACCCGGCCGAGTTTGGTATCAAATTAACGGCCATTTCGCACTGTTTTCGCTCGTGATTTGCTTGTTGTTCGATTCCGCGAAAAAAATCCTTTTTTCTTGTTGCGGGGGCGTGGAAAACATCGGGTATCCGCAATATCTTCCTTTTTCGGGAAGATGTACGGCCGCCGTTAAACCCTTGCGAACGGTCGTTATGCCGACTTTTCTAATTGCTATATTTTACTTCGCTATCAGCGGCGCGCAACCCCCCTTCGCAAGACTGTTAACGCCACCGTGCCGATATTTATACCCTTTTAGTGCCGAAGGAGGGGGAGGGGGCGGATCTGCGACCGACGAAGAAGGGGTTACGACGACGCCGAAACAACACGCGTGAGGAGTCGAAAATTTTAACTAAAAAATCGATTGATCAGAGAAAACCAACCCTTAAATGTTTAATTTTTTATTTCGATATATATATCGGGTTGTGGGTACTCAAAATAAAGGAAATTTCGAGTAGATTACGAAAATATTGCGTGTTTGTCGTTAGGATTTAACATATGAGATTTATACTTGATGAATGATACTTTGCGTTGTAATCTCGTAGGGTAATGTCGTGACCTTCTTAGGGGGGTTGATTTACAGCCGAATTTCGTAAATCCCTTTTAATTTCTGGTAATCACGCACCCGATCGAGACTGGCTCTATCAGTTTTAACCCTATCGCTGTTAAACGATGGTAAATTACGGACAATTTTTCATCGCGCACCCCCTGAAAAAGGGTTTGAAAGGAAGGCGGCCAACCCTTCTTCCTTCTGCGGGACTTGGAGGGGGAGAGGGGTGGTTAATATTTATCGTCACCGCCTGCGAGTAGCACAAATAAAAGTAAATCGACATCGATTTGTTTGGCACGAAAAACAAGGTGGTACAATCTTCGGTTCCTCGCATAGATTAGTTAGTTACAAGTCGCCTCGAAGTCCCGGAATAAACTAGTAGCGTAAAATAAGCGGAGTGAAACCTCCCCCACCAGGAGATACGGTCTCGTTGTCCTTTTTCCACCGCTTGGAGACCCAGGCAGCGACGCTCGCGATGTATGCATACCCCTTTCTTGTAATTTAGCGAAATAAACATTAACAGTACTAAAGGCAATAAAATAAATCAAGCCGTTCCCCCGGTCTACAGCATGCGAAACCTACATTTAAACCTCCGAGCGCCGTGAGTGTCTCCCGACCCGATATTCCATTATTACTTCGCGAAATTTATCGAAAATACGCATACAGTCTCGCCCAAAAGTTTAAAATTTTACTTTTTTATCAAATGCGGGCGATATTAACTTACTTTTACCAACAGATTCTTGTAGCTCGTAAAAAATCCTTTAATTTCATATGCGACACGACCGGTTTATCTTAAAGACGAAGATTTCAACCCTTAAATTTTTAACAACCCCCTACGAAGGGGTGTTTTTTTCAAATTGCGATATCTGAGAAACTATAAGAGATAACCCCATCGAGTTTGATGTTAAATAAAAGCATTTTTTGCGATCTTATTAGTTGCGTTCGTAATTTTTTAAATGGCCCGAAAAATAAAGTCACCCCTTTCTAATTTCGGTCGTTTTAGGCGGGTATTCAAAGATAACTTCGCATAGGGAACGGTGGTTATCAATCAAGTGACCTTTCGTCGAGGCCCTAAGGGGTTGAAACTGTCCCTAACCTCCTTTTGAAAACAACCCTGTATGCTGCCCCCCCCCCCCCATGCTTCTGTACACGGAGAGAGTTGACCGCCCGTTCCTTTTGATACACGGTTCCGATGATTTATTCATCTTTTCCTCTGAAAGGGGTTGGGTTTATCGATCGCGCGAAGTTACAGTAACAGAAAAAAAAAACGTTGATTAAATCTTGAATTTTTGATAAGGAGGTCGAAAAACCCTTTTATACTCCTGCAATCCCCAATAATTAAATAAGTTTTCAAATTTCGTCGCTTTCAATCGCATTTTTCTTAATTAAACAGCAATTCTTTCGTCCCTCTTTCGTTCAATTCAATTCCCCCCCTGCTCCGCCTGGCGACCGCCACCTAATTTAAATTTAAATTCAAATTTCGATTATTGTCACCCGCCCCTCCACCGACCAATTATTATTAATTACTCCTCCTTTGTTTTCCCGTGTTTTTATTTTTTCCGCCCAACTATCTTCGACCGATCTCAAGCCCACGACCGCGGTCGGCCTCTTCCTCGACGGCGTCATTTGTTTCGCTTCGATTGTTTCCGATTCACAAAACAGATAGCCGCGCGCTCTAGACTTTTCCGCTGTTCGCCGATGTACGATTACGACCGGAAATAGTGAGTGGCTATCGAAAATGCCTGCATGCACGCCACATTTAACTCAGATAAACCGTGTAGATACGCTTAAAAAAACAATTTTCCACTCCCACCACTTACACATCGAAAATTATCGAAGAAACACCTACACCATCTTAAAGAACGGAAAATTTCCGTTAATTTGAGCCGAAACTCGACGTGGTTACGTCGAAATTAAAAACTAAGTACAAGTAAGTAACAGTAAGTAAAACTAAGTAAGCCCCTTAAACTTAGCGAGTAAAAATTATCGTAGACACGTCGTGTTTGGGCTTAAACAAAAGGAAATCTTCGTCCCTTCCAGAATGTATTCGCTAAAATTTCGCCCGCGGTCCCGACCGTCGAGTTTTTACCGAAATTCTTCGATCCCTGATCGATCAGAGCTGGGTCGGGAATTCCTAAGATCGCCCGATCGCTGACATATGTCGGGCGACTCATTAGACCCACCGACAAAGGGTAATTTTAGCAATCAGTGAGGCTTTAGACTCCGAACGAGTGCGGCCCGTTTTTTTTTGTTTTTGTTTATTAACCTCGTTCGCCGCATTTCGGGTCGACGCGACCGGCGAATTCTTGCCTTTTTTACAACAAAAATTCGATGAAATCAATTAGTTTTCGAATCATTTCTCCGACAACGTAACAAATTCAAATTCAGAAATAACCAAGAAGTTGAAAAAGCGCTAAAAAAGCTTTAATTTGACACCAAATTCGATGCAGTTATCTTAAAAACTAACGGAGATATCTCTAAAACTGTATTTGTTGGATTAAGCTCGAAAGTATCAGTAAATCGGGGATAACTTAATAATAAAAAGATATAAGTATAAAGTGTTTTATACCAAATTAAAGGATTTTTAATTCTCTATCGATTGAGCCTAAGTTATATTTCAGATCCGTTTTGTCCATAACTTTAGATATCCATAAAAATCGCAATTAATCCCAAAAATAGACAGAGAATAAAATAAATGTTACACGGATTAAAAAATAATTCCAAGAAGTTGAAAGAGCGTTAAAAGAGCTTTAAAGTGATACCAAATTCGATGCAGTTATCTTAAAAACTAACGAAGATATCTCTAAAACTGTTTTTGTTGGATTAAACTCCAAAGTATCAGTAAATCGGGGATATCTTAATAAGAAAAAGATATAAGTATAAAGTGCTTTATACCAAATTAAAGGATTTTTAATTCTCTATCCGGTGAGCCTAAGTTATATTTCAGGTCCGTTTTGTCCATAACTTTAGATATCCATAAAATCGCAATTAATCCCAAAAATAGACAGAGAATAAAATAAACGTTACACGAATTAAAAAATAATTCCAAGAAGTTGAAAGGGCGTTAAAAGAGCTTTAAATTGATACCAAATTCGATGCAGTTATCTTAAAAACTAACGGAGATATCTCTAAAACTGTATTTGTTGGATTAAGCTCCAAAGTATCAGTAAATCGGGGATAACTTAATAAGAAAAAGATATAAGTATAAAGTGCTTTATACCAAATTAAAGGATTTTTAATTATCTATCGATTGAGCGTAAGTTATATTTCAGCTCCGTTTTGTCCATAACTTTAGATATCCATAAAATCGCAATTAATCCCAAAAATAGACAGAGAATAAAATAAACGTTACACGAATTAAAAAATAATCCCAAGAGGTTGAAACGGCGTTAAAAGAGCTTTAAATTGATACCAAAATCGATGCAGTTTTCTTAAAAACTAACCAAGATATCTCTAAAACTGTATTTATTGGATTAAGCTCCAATGTATCAGTAAATCGGGGATAACTTAATAAGAAAAAGATATAAGTATAAAGTGCTTTATACCAAATTAAAGGATTTTTAATTCTCTATCGATTAAGCCTAAGTTATATTTCAGATCCGTTTTGTCCATAACTTTGGATGTCCACAATAATAGGCAATTAAGCCCCAAAAATGGATAAAGAACGAAAATACATTTAATTTGATACCAAACACGATGTGGTTATCTTTAATACCTTCGGAGATATTTCCATTTAAAAACTGCCCCCTATTAGGGGTTGAAGAGGGTTAAAAGGGGTTAAAATCTAGTTTTAAAGATAACCTAGTAGTGTTACATATCAAATTAAAGGATTTTTCAAGCCCTGCAAGAATTTAAAGTCGGTTATCCCCTAAAGACGACTGTTTTCGCACGATCTCGATGAAAACCGCCGAAATTAAGAGTTTTACGTTCGTTTGTGAGAGTTTCTTCTCCGCGCGACCGTTTCGGGTTCGCCTCGCGCAATTATGAAATCGCGCAGTCGGAATTATTTTAATTGTGACCGGCGAATATTTGGGAGCCATGGGAAATGGTGGGAAGGCATCCGCGGCCCGCGGGTCGCCGGGCGGCGTCCTTTTTCGGCGACGGGCACATCAAAGGCCCCGGCCGGGCCGAGGTATTCGCGACGATTGGCACTATTGACGGGGGCCCGGTCCCTCGCCGCCCGGCCCCCCGCCCCCGTCCCCGCGAGACCGCGCCGATTAATAAACGCGGGATTCCGCGCCGAACGTCGAAAACCGCACTTAAATCGGCCCGAAAACAACCGAGATATCGGCCGTTCATTTCGGGATCTAGAGTGCCGTGGCGAAAAGTTTGGACGCGCGCATCTCGCGAACGGGTCGTCGTAGACCCGTCGTGTTGGTACTCGGGTCAGCGGAAATTTTTCGATCTTTCCAACGGTCGCGTCCGATTTCGGTTTTAAGTCGATTTTCGAAAGAAATATTTCCCTTCCTGTTGTTTCGTAGACGGCGATTAAGCGGTTTAATTGCCTGGGTAGTGTCGCCAGGTAGATTTGTATCTTTCTCATGGTTGCCGCGCTCGCGTGAACTACATAATTTTTTTCCTCAAACTTCCAAGCGTTGTTTCGCGACAATTATGTGTAGATTCTCTCTCTTTTTGTTTGGGTTTTTTTGTGTTTCAATTGTTATCGTTGCTGGCGCTAAATTTATTAACGATTCACTTATGCTCTGTGAAGTATAACGTCGACGGCACGAAACGTACCATCGCTCGTTGCTCTTATGGCCTTCAACTAATAGAATATAAAATGTGTATCAGCTTGAATGATCTGCTTCCGGCGGAAGTTATAAGGTGTACTGTGTCATTACCAACCGACTCCTTTGAACTTGAAAGGAGTAGCAACGGAAAGAAAGGAGAAACGTGTAGAAATTGTAGAAATATATCGTTTTTCGGGTAATTTATTTTTTATGTTAAAAATAAAATAAATACCAGTCACACCATCATATTCTACAGGAAAAATCCTTGAATTTGAATACAAACACGCCTGTGGTAACTTTAAAAATAACGAAGATACGACAAGAATTAGTTTTGGTCATGGCCACCTACGATGCAAAGTTTGCATAGCGATATCTCCGAAAGTAATACATTGATTACTAAAAAAAAGAATACTTTCATAATGAGACGTTGGCATAGTCTGCAATAATATTCATGATGATCTATTATTTACTAAAAACTTAATTCGACCCGGTCCCTACACTAATTAACCGCCTGCATGTTAATAAACGAACTTCGAGGCTGCGGACGGCGCGCAGTCAGCTTAGCGTATGTGGTGTCGAGGAATTAATGAAATATTTCCACTAATTACGATCAATTGATGACGAATTCACCCAGACGGTAATGTTTTAAGTGGCCGGCCAACACTTGTCTAATTAAGAATATCCGGTTTTATGGACCGCGTCGCCAGCGCGTTTGTAAAACGGACGAGACGCAGCTTCCTCTTTCGCGGGTTTCACGACCTCGCTTATAGTTTAACGGAAAAAAAACCCACGACTTTACACATGATTTTTCTAGATTTTTTTCGTCCCTACAGTCGCAAAGAGCGGTCGATTTCGCGTAATTTGAGTACAAACAAGGCTGCGTTAGCTCCAATAATAACGAAGTTAACTTCCGCAGTTAGCACGTAGTTAACAGTGTTAACTGTTAACTCGCTTTGATATCTTACGAACCACAAACGATAGAGCCATCGAGTTTGTATTCAAATGAAAGGGAATTTTATAAGGAACAGGTTGGTGTTATACACGATATTACACAACATATTTCGATGTTCGGTGTTAGCACGTAGTTAACAGTGTTAACTGTTAACTCGCTTTGATATCTTACGAACCACAAACGGTAGATCCGTCGTGTTTGTATTCAAATGAAAGGAAATTTTATAGCGATCATTTTGATGGTGTACAGTATGTTACAAAACATACTTCGCTGTTAAGTGTTAACTGTTAACTCACTGTGATATCGCACGAACCACAAACGATAGAGCCATCAAGTTTGTATTCAAATGAAAGGAAATTGTATAAGGAGCAAATTGGTGATATACATGATATTAAACAAAATATTTCACTGTTAGATGTTAGCACGTAGTTAACAGTGTTAACTGTTAACTCCCTTTGATATCTCACGAATCTGAAACGATAGACCCATCGTGTTTGTATTCAAATGAAAGGAAATTTTACGGGGAACATTTTAATGTTATACAGGGTGTTCCACAAGCCTGTTTAGCGGTTTCTTTTTTATTCGCCGTGTTCGTCCGCGTAATTCTTTACGTTTCACGTAATATACGGCGACGTCCCAACGCAGGTTATATGCTTACGCGCCCAGAATGCTACCTGAATATCGTATTATGGTCTCGGCCGTGTAACGTATATAATTGCGGGGCCCGTAGATGCGATCTCGCTCGTAAATTTGTAAAATAAATACGAGCGGTCGCCGCGATGGTCGACCCCCGCGGACCCCCACGCGCCCCTGCGTTACGCGACCGTCCGCATCACGTGCAACCACGGCCACAGTAGATCCCGTACGGCGATTTCGAATTTGTTTATTGCCTGTTGACTGACTGTCGTGCGCGGCCGGTGCCTTCCATTTCATATTCTAAAACCATATCGGGTCGCGGCCGGCCGAGATCTTCATCTTGGGGAAATTTTATGACTTAATTCTTCGGTGCCCTTCCCCGAATACCGAGAAGAGACGCCGGTGCCGGTTATCTCGAGATTTCACCAGCTCGTCTCTCTCGGGTCGTTCTAATCGGAAAACGCACGTCATATTCGAGCGTAGCGGGAAAAATCCGTTTATTTGAGTACCTACAACCCTATGGTAGCGTTAAAATTAACAGTTGCCACGGCACACTAGATTTGAATTTCAAATTGAAATTTCTCGAAGGTTATAAGAAATAAGCCTAATAAACTATATATGGAATTAAAGCATTTTTTAAGCCCCACATGAATGTCCGCGCCAAAAACTAAAATTCCCACCCGCCTTCCGGGTTTTTAATTAATTTTTTAACCCCCGCCCCCGCCCGCGCGGGACACAAGGAATGTTATGACCTTCGCTTACGCGGACGAGCTCATTTCGACTGATTTTCCAGTAAATAAAGTAAAGAAAAGGGTTAGCGGGAATTTTCCCATTACATATGGAATGTAGTGTATGCCCTTACGCGGTCCGCCACCGAGGAAAGCCGGGCGTCGACGCGGTTTTCCATTAGCACCGGGTCCGATCCCGAAAATGTTGTTTTCCTGTCCCTTTAACTTTATTAACATTTTAAGTTGAATTAGTCACGCCGAAAATACTGATTAGATTTCGCGCGCGAGGACGTGTGTGTGTGTGTGCGGAGCTTAGCGCGAAACCTTTTAAGGGCTCGGTCAAGCCTGTTTTCGCGGAGGATTTGCCGAAAGACAATTCAATTCACGCGAATGTCAATTTTATAGAAGAATTAATCCGCTTATTCGCAAGTAACTTTGTATGGTTACATTTTATTGGTGGGTGATTGAAGGATTTAAATTCCTCATCAAATTTCCTTTAATTTGAGTACAAACACTACAGGATTATCTTTAAAACTAAGAAAGTAAAAAACTGAGTGTCAGCCTACACTCAGTTTTTAATAATTATCGTAGATAAGTCCTATTGGCTCTTAAACTAAAATAAATTCCCCTATATTCCTAACCATTAACTTTGAACTCCCGTAACATTTCATTTAGACCGCCCTTATGTAAAAAAAGAAGAAAAACTGAGTGTTAGTCTACACTCAGTTTTTCAAAATCGTCATAAGTAGGGGGTGTTTGTACTTAAATTAAAGGATATTTCCTTGTATTTCTACCTATTAACTCTTAGGTTGCTCTTAGATAATAACCTTAAAAAACTAAGGTCCGGTTGCATAAAGCGTTGTTAAGTACGTCGTTAAGTTAACAATGTTGTTAAGCAATCTGATTGGAAAATTTAAATCTGAAAATTCAAAATGCTCTAACCTCATTGGCTAAGCTCATTGTCAACTTGATCGCGAACTTAACAACAACGCTTTATGCAACCGAGATTAAGTGTTAGCTTACACTCAGTTTATAAGTATTATCGGAGATAGGTCGTGTGGGTACTCAAATTAAAGGAAATTTTGTCGTAATTCTAATCATTGGTTTACAATTCGCATAAAAGTTCATTTCTCTTCTGAAAAAAAGCAAAAAATGAAGTGTTAATTAACGCTCAGCTTTTATAAATGATCGTAGATAGGTTCTGTTAGTACTCAAATTAAAGGAAATTTCCTTTGAATTCTCATAAAAGTTCACTTACAGCACTCTTAGGTAAAAAAAATTGTCAGCCTACACTCAGTTTTAATAATTAACGTAGATAAGTCCTATTAGCACTTCAACTAAAAGAAATTTTCCACGTATTCCTAATCGTTAGCTTTGAATATCCGTAACATTTCATTTAGGCCGTCCTTGTGTATTTTTTTAAAAAGAACTGAGATTAGCTTTTACTTTAATTTTTAAAAACACTCAGTTTTTAAAAATCATCGTAGATAGGTCGTGTTGGTGCTTAGATTAAACAAAATTTTCTGTTAATTCTAACCATTGGCTTGCAATTCCCATAACATTTCTTTTAGACCATTCTTGTATAAGAAAAAACTTTAAAAACTAAGTGTTAACCTCCACTCAGTTTTTAAAAATTATCGTAGATAGATTCGTTGATGCGGAAATTAAAGGATGTTTGCTTGCCTTTCTAACTATTAACTTTGATTTCCCGTAACATTTCACTTAGACCGTCCTTATGTAAAAAGAAGAAAAAAACTGCGTTAGGTTACACTCAGTTTTTAAAAATCATCATAAATAGGTGGTGTTGGTACTTAAATTAAAGGAAATTTTCTCGTAATTTTAACTATTAGTTTACAATTCGCATAAAAGTCCATTTAATAAAGCCCTCTTCTGCAAAAAAGCAAAAAATCAAGTGTTAATTAACACTCAGTTTTTATAAATCATCGTAGATAGGTCGTGCTGGTGCTTAAAACAAAATTTTCTCTTAATTCTAACCATTGGCTTGCAATTCCCATAACATTTCATTTAGACCATTCTTGTATTAGAAAAAACTTTAAAAACAAGGTGTTAACCTCCACTCAGTTTTTAAAAATTATCGTAGATAGATTCGTTGATGCAGAAATTAAAGGTTTGCTTGCCTTTCTAATTATTAACTTTGATTTCCCGTAACATTTCATTTAGACAGTCCTTATGTAAAGAAAAATTAAAAAAACTATGTTAGTCTACACTCAGTTTTTAAAAATCATCATAAACAGGTGGTGTTGGTACTTAAATTAAAAGGAATTTTCTCGTAATTTTAACTATCAGTTTACAATTCGCATAAAAGTCCATTTAATAAAGCCCTCTTCTGAAAAAAAGCAAAAAATCAACTGTTAATTAACACTCAGTTTTATACATATATATAAATGATCGTAGATAGGTTCTGTTAGCGCTTAAATTAAAGGAAATTTCCTTGTATTTCTAACTATTAACTTTTAATTCCAATAAAAGTTCACTTGCAGCACTCTTAGATAAAAAATAATAAAAAAAACTGTTAGTCTACACTCAGTTTTTAAAAATCATCGTAGATAGGTGGTGTTGGTACTTAAATTAAAGGAAAATTTCTCGTAATTCTGACTATTGGTTTACAATTCGCATAAAAGTCCACCCAAAGCCCTCTTCTGCAAAAACAAACAAAAAATTAAGTGTTAATTAACACTCAGTTTTTATAAATGATCGTAGATAGGTTCTGTTAGTGCTTAAATTAATGGAAATTTCTTTGTATTTCTATTAACTTTTAACTATTAACTTTCTATTT
>JAWQRJ010002651.1:0-13179 GCA_033557515.1 Diorygopyx duplodentatus | reverse complement strand
GGGTGATTCTAGTAACCTTTTTGTAACCAGCGTGTTAGAACATATCGACCGCGTAGACGTATGGATGAGAACGTTTTTTTTATTTCACCGATACAATGTAGGTTGGTAGTTAACACACGCGTCGTAAGTATAATCGAAAACCGCGTTATCGTAGTTCTGTGTATAATTAAACAGAAAGGTTCAAATCCATTCATTGCATTTTGTCATCAGATGTCCCCAAATGTGCGGTTACCTTGAGTCGAGGCACGCTTTTTTTTCGATTGTTTTGGTCACATTAAGATGATTTTTTTTGAAAATTAAGGCCTATCAAACGATTCCTGGCACCGGAATCTCTAAATTCTGCACGTATCACCCAGGGTAATGCCTCCGTTTCTCAGACGATGCCGACAAATAAACAAATTAACTAACAAGATTAGCACATTTAATAGTATAAAATAAATATAAAAAAAATCAAATGGGTCAGACATGAACCATTTTCACGCTTCCAGTTTTTCGCCGATTTGATGCATTTTCGATTATAGGACTTCCACAGTTTCAAGATGTAGCAAAGAATTCATTCAAAGAAAACGTTGAGTTGTTTATAGGTTACTAGAGAGTTTCCTACCCCCTCACAGAGCTTGCAGAGTCTCTTAGTTTTGGTAGCACCATCGTGAAATGTAAAACTAACAGACCGAGCTAGCATTTTTTTAAATTCTTATAATACTGGTGCCATCTAATTAATTAGCTTAAAAAAGCTAATCTTAAGCATCTAATTGTTTAACCTAAGCGTCCGTTAATATTAATATTTCGCTGCCCGCCGATAGATAGCAGTTCTGTATCGATGTTTTCCACGTGTTTTTCTCACAATTTTATTTATGTACGACATTAATTTAGTGAAAGTCGAGACAAATCTCAATCGATTCCTGACATCGGATTATTGAAATACCGCAAATATCTGCCGGTAACTTAAAGCCGTTTTCCCGGCCTGGGGAATACATACATACATAGCCACCCACATGCATACAAAATTAGCGCGTTTAATAGGATAGAATAAAGATATAATGTTGAGCTGCTGTTGCGGTAGTTGCGCCCACTGTGAGGTACACAGTTTTCTGTTCTAAATAAAAAAAAGACACAAATCTGTCTTGAATGTTATCCTTGTTCTAATAATTATGATCCCTTTATAATAAAAATCTATAGCTTACATGTGTAACAGATCCCATAACTACATGCGTTATCTTTCTGTTCCAGGGCAACTATGTCTTGGATAGCGAAACTCTGCTAACGATGGAGCAACCGCAGTTCGATGTGATACTATGTCTGAGCGTGACCAAGTGGATTCACTTGAATTGGGGAGATGCAGGAGTTCGACAAAGTTTTCGGAGAATGTACGCACAGTTAAGGCCCGGAGGCAAACTTATCTTGGAACCGCAGAATTGGTCCAGTTACAAGGGAAAAAAGAAGCTGACGGTATGACTTTTCATTCTACATTATCGTTCTAAATTGTGATTACATCAAATTTTGCGTATTCGATGTATTTCGGGTAGAGGTTTGTAGTTAGAAATTGAACTGCACTTATAAACCCCGTTGGAAATACGTACGTTCTGACATTCGCCCGCCACAACGGTCGTCAAACATTCTCTTGCAATACCTTTCTAGCTGCGCCGGTTTTAATGGACTGGCGGGCCATCCATTCGAAACAACTTGTTATGAACTCCGTGTTCCGGAAGACTACGTTTAGTCCATAAAAATAAAAGCTGTTCGACCAACTGTAATTGCTCAGAATACATTGAAACTAGAACTCGCAGTTTCGTTGTTTAACAACTCGAGGAGTACGTTCGAACCAAAAGCTTCTATCATAACGACTGGTGCGCGATGCGAAGAGTTGGATGAAGTTTCCGTTTTTGTTTCCATTTCGTAGAAGGATTTAGTTAAATCGCTCTTGGTTGGGTGATCTCTCTGAGCATTTCTCTGCATAAATGAATCAACATGTTGTTATCAATTAAATAGTTTCCAGGTAAATTAAATAGGGAAATGAGATGCAAATCAGGATATTCTACTGATGACTAGTAATTAAGTTTCATTTATCCGAGCGGTAATTAATGAATAGCTTAGCTAGTTTCTAATTTAAAAAGCAAGTGTTATTGAATAAAGGGATATAATTTTTCGCGTTCTATGGTTCTGAAGTACGTGGAGGACAAGGGAAATTTCTTTTTATTATTGTCCACTTTAAGGATGGATGATCTTGATCTATCTGCATACAAAGCTGACGTTCGCTCAACACATCATGTTTTACGATGTTCATTGTTGCTGCTACGGAAACCAGTTGTGAAACCATTGAAATTATGTTGAAACCCGAAGCTCGGGAGAGTTGTGGTCACAAGTGTGAGGCAACTGTGGTAACCATTGTCTATCAATATAACTGGTCTCCGAACGCGCGGTAATTTCAATTTCCTATGCCCAATTGGCCAACACACTCTGGCAGTACATATGGCGTACTGCCAGGACTTGAAAACGAAGAGAGATTAATTGATGTTACCCAAAAGGATGAAGTTGTGGTTACACAAATTTTTTTAATGTTGCTTCAGATGTTTAAATGGAACACCTGTATATTATTACATTTTTGACTTCCTTATGGAATTTATGATTTTATTAAACATACATTTGGCCAAAGTCGCAACCTTTATGAGTTATTGGACATTTAGAGATCAAATATCTGGTGTGAAACACTTACACGAGTTTTTCTCACCTAATCCCCCTGATATTTTTGTAAAAAATGTTCAATATTTCCTAAATGGTGCGACTTTAGCTAAATGTATGGTTAATAAAATAGACCATAAATTCGAGAAGGAATTAAGCAAGGTGTTCTGTTTATAAAACTGAAGTTGCATAACGTCAATAGAAAGTAAGAAAACAACTGATACAATAAAAAATGTATTTGAAACTTTTTTCCCTAAAATGATTAGAAATAGGAGAAGTGTTGAATCAACTTCCAAAAACGGTATCATTACCCTTAGAATAACCTAATCCGCCAAGATATATCAAAATCTCACCATCAAAATGTTGGACACAATGCGTCTAGTATACAGGATGTTTCAGTTTTACCTGCATAATTTTGTCAGATGATAAAGAAACTTATTTCGAACCGAAAAGTTTAAATAAACATACAACGAAAAACGCTTCGTTTAGGAGTTTAAGTTTTAATGTTTATTTTATAACAATCAATTTTAAGTTAATCTGTAACTGAAACATTTGACTGACATTTGACTGACACCTACGAATCATAGATTTGTTGATGGCTCTTAGAGTCTCTCCTTTAATTCTACGGGCAGCATCTTCAATTCGCTGAACCAGGTCGTCCCTGTTGTTAACGGGAGTAGTGTACACTTCATTTTTCATAAACCCCCAAACGAAAAATCTAAACACGTTAAGTCGGGAGATCTCGGAGGCCAGGCAACAGGACCATTTCTTCCGATCCATCGTTGTGGGTAGTGCGCATCAAACCAAGTTCTCATATTCAGGGCAAAATGTGCGCGACATCCGTCCAATTGAAAGTAGGCGCGATCTTTGTTCAAGAGGAATATTTTCCAACATTTCGTCAAGATTTATCTCTAAAAAATTCAAATACAGTTGGCCGTTTAACCTTGGCGGTAGAAAAAGTAGGCCCAAAACATGTTCACAAAATATGCCCATCCACACATTTACTCTAAATTCTTCCTGAAAATGTCGAGATCTCACAGAATGAGGATTTTCGTGTGCCCAAACATGGGCATTGTGAAAATTGGTTACCACGCGTTTGGCGAAACCAGCTTCATCTGTCCAAATGATTTTGTTAAAAAAAGCTGGTCTAATAGAAACTTGTTTCAGAAACCAACGACAAAATCGTTCAAAATCATTGGACTGTAATCCTTGAACTGATTTAAAGTGGTATGGATGCTGACGATCTCTTTTTAATGTCCGCCTATGGAAGCAGAGGGCGTTCCAATTAGTTGAAAAGCTTTCCGTTCACTTAACTGAGGGTTTCTTCGAAACGCGTTTAAAATTCTTCGGTCTCTTGTTTGGGTCCTTTGACGATAGTTCTCAGCTGGTATTCTACCAAAACCATTTTCACGGAACTCCTGGTGTACTCTTACAAAGACTTCTCGATCAGGTTGTCTTCGATTTGGAAAGCGTCTACGGTATTCTCTGACAGCTTCTGCGGAATTTCCTTCGCAATATCCATAAATGAAATGAATATCAGTGTATTCTGCATTCGAAACCTTGAACGGCATTATGAAAGTAATAAGTTCACTTAAGTAAAATTATGGGACTTAGTTTGACGTTTCTAACAAATTGTCAAACCCTTACTCCATGACACTCTTTAATAAACTCCGCGTATCTTCTAAACGAAGCGTTTTTCGTCGTGTGTTTATTTAAACTTTTCGGTTCGACATAAGTTTCTTTGTCACCTGACACCCTGTATATTATTATTATTTAGGTTATCCAATTCCTTATTTTTATGACTTTGCGACACCTAACATAATTTTTAGAATAATACCCACCCATGGTTAGTTTAAGTTAAGAATAGCTCTAAATTTCGAATTGTCCAATTAATTTGTATACCAGATGAGCTTCCATGTAGTAGCCACTAAAGTAGCCACTGGCTGTAAATGCGCCGTTACACATCAAACGTATATGCTTCAACTCCAAGAATAGTATATTGGTATAATGCAGCCATTTCTCTTCTTGGTTTTCTTCTTGCCTTGACATCTTTAAGACCGAGCAACCGCGCTCGGTTTTAGTTGTTTTTTAGCCGCAGTCTGAGCGTGCGCCAGCAAAATTTTTGCCATATTGTGACGCGGACATTGCCCTAAATTCTGCTTGGCCCTTGCGAAATAATCAGCTTACAACGCAACAGGTAGCCCGGCTGGTAATGAATTCTGCATTTGCCGCGTAATCAATAATGTATTGTTGATGGCACGCTGAATTTGGTGAAAGGCCTTGCGCTGGCTCCAATCTGCGAATGGGTGTTATGGAAGTTAGATTTATGGGGGGATTAGCAGAATGTAATATCACACAAATATTCATTACGTGGCGTACGGTAAACGAATGGTATATTCAACGAGCGTGTAATGATGGCGATTACTCATGGCCATGGTGTATTAAAATGAGTAATAGCAGTTACACGCCAGTGTATGCAATGCAAGCAATACCATTAAAAATGAGCAAAAACATATTAACCTTTATATTATAGGGGACCGTTTCTTGCGCAAAAATTATTCGTGCGGCTTCAGTTCTGTGGGGGGGTTAACTACCCCCTCCTAAAATGTCACTTAGGATGAGGATCAAGTGATCCATCCCTCATTTGAAAAAGTGTTTTTCATTTCAAATTAGTTAGCCTCACCACCAACTTAGTAAATGCAGGTTGCTTATGTGGCTTGTTAAAAAGTCAAGTCATTGCGCAAAGCTTGAGGAGAAAGCAGTAATTCATGACCTGCTGGGTCAGATCGGTATAGTAATTTTAAGTACGTCATTCGTCCGACGTCCATACGTCAGTATGCAAACGTTCCAGTCACGTTGAAATAACGTTGGAAACTGGAAACGTACTTTGACAATAAACATGAATGTAGAAATGTGTTTCCAACGAGCGGTGACTAGTGATTTGAAGGTCGCGGGTTCGAACCCCGCTCCGGGACACTATTTTTCTTCATTCAATTTCCTTATATATATACATATATATACATATATATATATATATATATATATACATACATATATATATATATATACATATATATATATATATATATATATATATAAAGTATCATTATAAACTATAATTCAAATCACGTGTTAAATTATTGTAAAAATTGGGTTAAGTGTAACTTTCGTTCTACACCTCTACGAACTATGCTAAAGTTGGAATATTAATTCTGATTGGTTGTATTGAACATCGAAGAAGTTTAATTAGATGATAACACATTTGAAGTTACTTAAAATAAAATTAGATTATTTCTAAAAGACATGGAGGAAAAGACAGGAAAACTGGTCGAACATGTTTTATATGAAAATGCATAGCAATATGCTCGCGAATAATTTAGATTTTGAATTTATAAGTTAATAAAATTATAGGTTACAGTATATTTACAGATAAAAACTTCATATCAATTATTAAATTGAAGAATTATATTAAGTAATTTTAGTTAATGTTAATGTTTGTAATAATAAAATAGCGAGGTATAAATTATTAAATTATAGAGTTAATGAGAAACTTCAATCATTAATTAGAAAAAAAAGAAATGAATGTAAACAAAAAGAAAAGGGCGATACAGAGTAAAAAATAATGAAAATTATATGTTTGGAATAATTGGGGGAAATAATAAAAATAATTGGGAACTTGATTAATTAATAATAAGTACGCAGATAAAATGAAATAATATTAAATTTAATGTAAAGTAGAAAAATAAAATTTTATAAATATTTTTTTTTCTTATTAAAAAGGTGTGTAAGGGAATGGTAAATATGTGGTATATTGTTTTCCAATTGATCATTAAGTAGTCAGGTTTGTGGGTGGTTTTTTCTAAATGAATCTATTTCATAGCTGCCGAATAATTCCATTAAGTATCCTTTATTCAGTTGATGGATGATTTTGATGTTATCAAATGTGAATTTATGATTGTTAAAATTTAAAATGGGATAATAGCGTCGGTTATTAATGTGAATAAAGTAAATGTTATTAAAGTGATATCTAAAGAATTTAAGGTGCGATTATTTTCTAATTCTATGTTGAATTTTATTTTAGGGTGTAATGTATTTACAAAATTTTGAAGTTGATTTATGCTATTTATATTTTTAGTGTCAATTATGACTAGAATATCGTTACAATGTCACTCATAAGTCCGCTAAGTGGGGAGCCCATAGGTAAACCTTCAATCATTTTGTAATTTTTATTGTTAAATGTGAAGTGATTTTGGTTTTGTGTTATTGTTTATGTGATTATTAATGATTTGTGTAGCTAAGGAAATTGTTTCTTTAATAGGTATAATCTCAAATGATAAAGTTGTAAATTCGGAAGATAGTACCAAATTGTGGACGTTATCAAATAAATTGTAATGATTTTTTATAGTATATTTATGTGTAAGTTCAATTATATTTTCGAAAAAATTTACTAAAAATTTAGGAACAAGGTATAAACTAGAATTAGCGGAGATTATAATTGGTCTAATTGGAATGCCATTTTTGTGTTTTTTTTTGGGGAGTGAATGTAGCTTAGAGGTCATTGGGTTCATAGGTAATGCTATTTTAGTATTGAAATTATATTTATTTAAAGTTTCTGAACTATTTTTTATGATTTTTTTTGAAATTATTGTGAATAGTTAGATTAGGGTTTCTCTTTACCTCCACAAAATCATTTTCTTGTATAAATTGTTCTGTTTTTTGAACGTAATCTACGTTATTCATTAGGATTACAGAAGCGTTTTTAACACCTGTTGTAACTTTGATGTTTTCTTGTTTAATCTTTTTTTTATAGGTTCCATAGCGTATGTTTTCTTGATCTTCATGTATTTTTGATTTTTGACTTCGATGATTATCCACATATAAGAATAAAATTCGTACTTTCGGAAGAAACGGCATTTATTTCGTCACTTGTAATAGCTGTGAAGGTCTTTACATAGGTCAAATATTGCGAAAAATGGGCAAACGTCCTGAATACGTTTGCCCATACCGTTTCTTCCGAAAGTACGAATTTTATTCTTATATGTGGATAACATATTGGAAAGTTTATTATTAGTACTAAAACCTTGTATCTGGTGAAGATATTCATAGATTTCAAATTAACACTGTTGTATGGCACAGATTTATAAATTTTAGTAGAAGAAGATATATTTTTACATAACTCGAAACCTTGTTAAATACTATAAATATAATTTCCAAACAGGACACAAAATCGATTATCCAAACATTAAAATTATAACTAATCAGAAAATAGTCGAAAAAATGTTTTACTTCAATATTTTGAAATCCTCCAATTCTAATCTCTAAAGTAATTTTGAAAAATTACTTTAGTGATTAAAATTATACATGAAGTGAATAAAGACCGTAAAATGGATCTTCTAGAACCAATGTAAATGATTAAGCTTGATTAATTAAGCTTAATAAAATAAACATTATGAAATGCTCCTTTTAAATGAACAAACAAATTATCCTATATACTCCATATTGGTATATTTATAAATTTCGATTTTGTTTCTCGTACATCTGGTTAAACAGGTTCTTAATACAAGATTTTTTTGAAATAAATATTAATAATATTTAATATTAATAATAATAATAAATTTTGAAATAAATAGGTATTTATTTCAAAAAATTTCTTCACATCCCCTACCTACATAAACTTTATTTAGTGTATGCTCCCATTTTAAACTGTCCACTCTGATGATGTGAACGTCATCAGATTTTAGTCCTTGTGTTTCTGTTAGTCCAGTCTCGTTCGTCTTTGGCTTGATTATATTTTAATATGTTACTTTTACACTCATGTCTAATGAAACTCGCACTTTGGAAAGTTTCGCTAGTTACTGTAAGGTTTTTACATACTCCTATTTATTAACTACACATTTATTTACTTTATTACTCCCACCCCACGTACATTGTAGATTAAGACTGATGATGATAATGTGATCGATACCGGTATCTTAGTATATCTTATTAAATAAAGTAAAGAAAAGAAGCTTCCATTTATGTCTACTTTCGTATAAGTCTACACTTGCGAGATGGACCTTTAAACAAAAAACTAGAGTGCTCCGGCAAGGAGGGTCACAAATCATCAAATGGTGAGTCTAGGTATTCATATCAAAGCTGTAGAGTGATTTTAAGAAGTAACGTTTAAATTATTTATTATTATAAATTTTTATGACATAATTATTAATTCCATTCCGACCTCCCCAATCATCTGACAAGATTCAGCTTAGTGAATTTAGCCTTGCAGCATAGCTTAGTTGAAAAATCACTCTTAAATTCCTCCTCTGATCACCAAATACCAAAGGGGCATAAGCAGAGCGTCCCAAAACCAGACGGCATACAATAAGTGTGGGTAAAATTATCCGTAGTAGGTTTTGATTAAAACCTACTGCCTAAAATTTTACTGGACTTATTACTGGTATTTTCCTGTAGATGGCGTATTGAAGAAATGAGAAAAGCGTTGTAAGATCAATACATAAAGAACCAATATTGTTTGAAAAAAAGGAAAGAACGACGAACAGAATAAGTCAAATGATAATGTAAGTACCATAGAAAAATAACATAAGATAAAGGATAGATAATGTAACTCTTATAGAGAAATTAAGTAATAACACAGAACGGAAGGAGTAAAATACTCCTTTCTGGCAGACAAAAAATACCGCAACACATAAATGTAGCAATGTTTGAAAAAGTACAAGTTCAACCTTAAATTATGAGAAATAGAAGAAAACACGAAAGAGAATAGAAGAAGACAATTACCATGATTAGGTCACGTAATGCGATTGAACGAGAATAATTTGGCGACGAAAGCGCGAAGGAGAAAGAAAAGGCGAAGGGTAATCGAAAAAAAATGGACAGGGGAAAATTGAAAAGTACAGTGAAGCAGTTCAGCGCAGCATGGGATAACACCCGATAAAGGTAGAAAACTTACTTACAGTGCTGCTCCTTGAATTTTTAAGAATTTCGATAAATTGATTCGCAATCATTTAAGACATTTATAGCCGATGACACTTCATAGTCGATAACTTTTAGCACCATGGTTTTTTGATTTCTTTGTCTGGTTAGTTAACAAGACAAATTTTCTTTGTTCAACAAGTGTAATGCAAAATCCAAGACCAGTCTCGGGTAGAACGGTATAATAGCAACATGAAGAAATAAGTATTTATGTATTTTTGTGCGAGTAAACAAATTAGCACGTGCTTCTCAATTAAAGTTTATCTAAGTTTATTTAATGCGTAATTTCTTCTATTAGTTACTTATCTCAAACTTATCATTTAACAAAGCAATCAAGGTTAAACTTCCTGTGGTCAATTGACGGTCCTTATCAACACCAAATAAAGATAAAATTTTATTTCCATGCCAACTACGTTCCATTATTCGATTGCGCAACGTAGTGTCCCAGAACAGAACCATTCGTCTTGCATAAAGCGGCGCGCATTTATCTGAATAGCTGGCGTTAATAAGCGACGGCCGGACAAGAAAATGGCGAGACGAATGCCCTAAACGGCGTAAACAGCTCATTTCGCGAGCGTGGAAAACAATGAAATTGTGCAGCAAACGAACGGGACTTTGTGATTCACGGAATGGCGTTGAGAAATCCATCGCGAAGGCCCGACCCAGTTGTTCGTTTCGGGCGAAGGCTGACGTTATCCTTGTTAGTCTTGGTGCCCGTTTAATCTCCCTTATGTCAGGTATGGCGCCGGTAGATTACACAAAGAGCAGCTACAGCCAAGGACGAAGTTATTACTACGGCTGGGTTTATTAAATCAATTCTGGGCGAGAGAACAAAGACAGCTGGAACTGGCGAAAATGAGCAATTTGCGACGTACGCTCATCGTTGGTAATTGGGTGCACCGTGCGAGATAACTGAGATGCCGTAATGACTTTATGGGAAATTGATGGGATAATAAATACTTGTTACGATTAACTGTTCCCATGAAATGGTGGTTTAAAACAAATTGTACTAATAGTTAAGTGAATAGTCTGTACAGCATAAACGGTCTAAGAACCACTAATTACATCACTTTTGTGACGATGCCAAGATCTATGTTTTAAGAATCTCTTTAATTTTTGTTTTAAGTTGTACTGCAGTGTGTTCAAATTTTTAATGTTTAGGAAGGTGTCGTATCTGAACCAGCAGTCAGGTTTTTGATGATAGGACATAAGGGCTTGTTGTTTGAACGCTTCAAAAAATATTAGCGACGACATCGGAAATAGGGGAACCACCCAGGAAGCACCCCTACAAACTTGTTCTTAAAACTTGCCACGAAACTGGAGATAGGCGGTTCACCATATTGGCAAAGCGAATAGGGTGTTTATCAGCCTGTTGGATTTGCTGCTTAACAGTGACTGGTCAGGAAAGGGACTTTGGACGTCATAACTGACGAGAGATCACTATCAACACTGGCAAGGAATCATCTAGTCTAGAAGTTGGACTAAAGGGCAATAGGATAAAGGAAAGGGAGAACGATTTGGATTTGGTTGAATGTTGCTCCTCTTGGCAATTCAGGGCAACAGTAGTGTTGCCATTGTCAGCCCCTGAGTATAACAATATCAGGATTGGACTTAACGCTTTTTCAAGCAGCCCATTCGGACTTCGAAACATTGGATTGGGAAAGTTGGGGGAGTTGTAGGATTTTGAAAGTTTCACGGCATATGTTTACAACAGTTTGCGACATTGTAGAGTAGACTGTGCACAATATACTTTTGATAAACATGTGGCGTAACTTAATTTAGCCGTTGATATCCTTGTCAACTGTTAACTGTTACAATGAATTCGCATGACACAATAAAGACAAAGTAAGTCATTGCGCATCGTTGTTTAGTTGTTTTAAGTGAAATTGGGAGCTGAAACTGACATCATAGATTGTTAGTAGGACCTTCTTGTTCTAATTGTCAAACGTGCTAATAGCCACCCCCTTCTAAATGAAAAGATTTTTTTTGAAACAAACGGTATTAGCTTATTATAGATGAATCAATTTGCAATTCTTACTAAATTACGTGTATTAGCTCTCCGCAAACAAAGGATAAATATCATTTAGCATTTATTTCATGCAATTTACTTTGTTGTAAAAGTTGACTCAATAGTGCCGCAAATAGGCCGCATACAAATTAATTTTGCGGCAAATTGTTTAAAAATTATATTAACATTTGTTAGTATTCAAAAAATTACAACATGGGTCAACAACGATTATACAATCTAGGTTTTCACTATCATGTTAAACATAAAAATACTATCGTTTTCGTTTTAAACTTAATACTCTAGAGTATTGAATGTTTAAATAAATTGCAGTCATGGATAACTTGATTTTTTTAATGCAGGGTATAATTATTTTTCCATAATTAGGTTAAAATTGAGTTCCATTTGGATTTCATTCAGGTAATGCCAGCATTATTTCTAACGGTTTTTGGTATATTCGCGATTCTCCCAATATTTAATGGAATTAGTCACTAAACTGAACACACTGTGTATTTGACAATATTTTATTGTTGTTAAGACATCAATGTCTTGCTGAATTTATTCCTAAAATTAATTAAGACATTAATCACTTACATTTTCAGAAGATAAAAATGTTTATGTCAAATCATTTACCTCAGATGTCATCAAAAGTCTATAAAATTTTAAATAATTAAAAAATGTGAACTCTTATGATTTTAATCGTAGGTGATTGCGACAGAGACGTTTTATTAGCGTTTCTGGTTTGCGCAATCACTGCTGGATCTTATTAAAGTTGATTTCCTTTTATGCGACTCCGTAAAAATCGAATTGACTGCACTAAACCAACTGCATTCTTAGATATGTACCTTCTTACACCATCTTGAAATGTCATCCCTAAAATTCTTTGCTAATAAGGATTTTTTTAATAAAAAAAAATTATAATTTTTTTAATATTCTTTTTGCTAATAAGGACTGCACGATTTTTTTAGCTACCGTCTCCCCTTCTCCCTCGAACGGAACATCTGGATTTACAATTTCTTTACATTTTCGTATTTTTCATGATTTACAATATCACTAAAATTGACAGAAGAATTGTCTAAAATTTGTCTTTTGCAAACGATGTCACTTCCGCGAATTTTTATTTTATAAACGTTTATGTCTAACAGTTTTATAATGATAGCGGCATCTAGCGTGGTTTTAAAAATCTAAAAGTTTTTACCAAAATATTTTGGGTAGACAAGAAACATACATTTCCTTTTCTCTTGAAATATTTTTTTTCTGATTGCCTGATTGTTACAGATATTGTTGCTGATCTCATCAACATTTTTAATTATTTCAAGTTGAACCAAAGTTAGTCTTATTGCTATTTTAGTTTATTCATCTGCTGTACAACGTTTTGTTGTTCTGTATGAGAGGAAAAAAACATAAATGTTCCTAAGCGGTATTCCTAAGCGAATTGGATTTACTTCAGTAAATACAAACAATTTGTATTTACTTCAATATACTGTTTGGAAATGTTAGCAGAGCCTAACGAAACGTTGCAC
>JAWQRJ010002650.1:0-13183 GCA_033557515.1 Diorygopyx duplodentatus | reverse complement strand
TAATATTGCATCAAATTAGAGGTAAACCGACTCACATTCGCAATTAATTGCACCGCTATCTCACTCGCCAACTATCCTTCTCGTCTCTATATCTCAGTAACGGTTCTTGAGCTAGATGTTAAGTACCGCAGCTAAGTCGATTAGCAACAAGTAGTGCACATGTGCTTTTACAATATCTATAAAATATATGCGATATTCAAATTCTTAAAATTGTGTTTCAAACACATTCTTTTTATTTAATAAGTAACTTTAATTCATAAATTCGATAAAATCAAATTTTACGCAGTAATTGGGTTGCAAAGTATGCGCACGTTTGAGTACTTATCCATAAATTATTAGTGTTTTTTTTAACTAAATTCATGGTGTAAGCTTTGGAAAAAAACCGTTACAAAATAACAACACGTCAATTTTTCTATTAAGTGGATCATTTTTGCTGCAACTGTAGTCAACTGTATTCGACTTATTTCGTAGAACTTTTCCATATTTGCTATAATTATACAGGACTAACGTTCTACAAACAGTAAATTTTGTTTGTGGAACGTTAATCAAATCTTCAAAAATGTCAAATTTCACGGATGGGCAGGGGGTGAAGTGAAGTTGAACTTGAAATTCAGGCTTGTTGCTCAAAGTGACCATCATAATCATATATGAAAGTTGATGATTAGTTAATCACAGCCATTAAAAATAACTGGTAAACAATTAAAACTAATACAGATCTATATCTTGAAGAATTTATATAGGGTGTCAAAATATGGATTGAGTCTACTTATTTCAAATGTCAAAATAAATTTTATCAACAAATTTTTGTATGTGTCATTTGTCAATTTTCAATAGCTAATTTCGTAAAGGAATACTTGGAAGATCAATGTTTAAAAAAACTTAAAGAAAAACCATCATTCTATATTCGATATGTGGACAATGTTCTCTAATAATATACCTGACCGACAAAATTCCAAAACTACTTAGAGATTCATCATCCACTTTCACTCAAATCATCTAATAGCACAAAAAAGAAATATAATAAAGAATATTGCCCGGAAGGCATTAAACATCATAGACCCCCAATTTCATAAAGATAACATACGGAAAATTGAATTAGCTTTTGTAACAAATCCTAGGAAATTAATCCAATAAGAAATTTAAAATACGTATATCAAACCAAAATAAACCCGGAAAGCCAGAACTCTTATACGCAGGGGTTCCTTATTCCAATACTGCCGCAATTCATTCCAGGATTTTTCTAAAACAATACAATCTAGCACCAACATTTAGTAAAGCGACATTTCTATTTAAAAACAAAAAAGCAAATTAGATCAAAAAGATCAGAAAAATGTAGTATATAAAATCAAATTGAAAAATTGTAATTATATCTATATGATCAATATCATTTCCAGTGTTAAAACTAAGCAGATATACCTGTAGGAGAGGTAAACTTATTCTTCAAGGATACTATATGACAAATATTTGCATATCAACCACAATTACAATTACAATTTTCGTGGTATATCAATAAGGTATAATACGTATTTTAGTGCGATGTGTCGAATTGTTACCACCCATTTTTTTAGATAGATAATGTCGTAGATATTATCTACAGCTGAAGTAACGCTTTTAGAAATATGTCCATTCGGGCACACCTTAAAACTTATTTTACGTGCTATAAAACTTCTAAAGTACGTTTCCGTCGAACATAACTGAAAGAGGACGAATTTATAGGAGCAATAAAGTTATACAGCATGAACAGGATAAATGTATAAATAATGGCCGACATACTTATAGTGCGTAAGTGTAAAAACAGTCAAAACAAGAAAGCACAATTTCATGGTAGTGGTATTTTATGATAATGTTGTGTTAGTAGCATATTAAAAGCAGAGGTAAATTCGAAACTCATACACTGAGCACATTTTACAGCCATATAGTTAACCTGTATATTTAGTTGATGACCTTTGGGCTTCACTGATTACTCTGCAGAAATGAAAAATTCAACATCTTTTTGTGTACACATCACTTATTACAGTTTATAATTCTAATCATTTTCTTCTAGACGTGTTCAATTTATCACACATTATCACAAATCGAACAAGAAAATCAATTTCGATTGCGAAAATTTATATAAAAATTCAGACCATGGAAAACATGGTTTTCACGTATAAAACTTATATCGTAAACATATAAGTGTTATTTAAAACGAAAAAGTACTCATTTCTATGGTCATTTCAAATTTCGAAAGTGTATTGCCCCTAAAAATTAAATGGCCACTTGCAGAAAATGGCATAAAAATAAGTGGATATAGTCACTTCATATAGTATATCACATAATTCTCGAAATAATTATCTCCATGTGAACTTACCTTCTATCGATACAAGAAAGTTAGCTCCGCTTGGCTATTAATTGTTAGCATACCAAGTGCGCATATATTCAGAACTTCGGTGCATCCTTTTTTCTACGAGGGATGATCAATAAATAAGGTTACAAAATCGCTATGCTTCACTGCAAATTTTGTAACCTTACTTTTTGATCGACCCTAATACATTGTCATTAAGGTGGGGCCCAATTTAATGGTTTAATATGACCTATTGAAGAATTCAGCATAGTAATTTCATTCAACTCCGACTAAGGGAACAATTTAAAGAGTTATGTGGAAACATTAATCCACTATTATATATTGCAGATATATGTTTTCAAATTAGATTAAGTAGTTAAAGTTTAAATCTTGACATCTAGCAATAAATCCTGAAAACGCGTTTACGTAAGTACCGCGCACATACGGTTGTCACTCACAGTTCCAGAGTTTTGGCATTTAACAAGCAGTTGTATTAATCTCCCCTGAAACATAGCTGCGAAGTTCGAAATAAACATCGGCGCGCAAACGTTGACGGATGACTACGGAGTAAAGTTTCAGGCGAGAAAGTTGTTCATGGAGTGTTCCAGGTGCAATATGTAGCCAATGTTCCGATATTGGCGAAATATGAAACTTCGCCAACTATACTTACGTGGACCTTAACTAACTTATGAAGGATTCTCATATTATTTTATGATCACAAAGCAAGAGATAAATATGGTAATACAGATCCTCGAATTCGTATAGAGATAGATACAGAGGGATAGAGATATAGATGCAGATATGGATAGAGATATTGTTTTACATTATTGCAGAAGTTTATCCAAACAATCCACAACAAAAAGATACTCAATACGTTTCTATTGCATATTTTGACATGTCTGAAAAATAGCAAACACTAGAGAATTTAACAAGCAAACAAGCAAACACTCCAGAATTATTTATTCTGGAACAATATGTTTCAAACCAAAGCCGAAGTCGGCAGCTGGCACACTTTGTAATTTTCCCGCAAAGAAAAATAGCACGTCGGCGGCCACTTATCTTAATTTTTATGGGTGTAAAACATGACATGACACCTCAGATAAAAGAATACATAAATATCTGTTGGCGATTTGTTTGTCCTGACTAGAACTAAACTGCTGGTACTCGGACAATGTAAACATATATGGCATGTGTTTGTTTTGAACAGCTGTGACATTAACTTGCTTTGAGGTAAAACTGTTTTGAACTTCGTATTTCCTTCGAGATTTAGCGATCAAGCGAAGGACAGTTTTAGTGAAAATGAGGTGCAACCGAAATAATTTGTTAGTTGCTTACAGTTTTTTTATTTTTTACTCATGGTAATAGGTTGGGAAACTTAGTATTGTATTTAGGTATTTATTTACTAATATTAATATTCTGGCCCGGGCCCCCTGAAGCATTCCGGGCTCGGGGGGAATGCTTTAGGGGTGATGAGCTGACCTCCCTCCCCTTCTCCTCAAGCTTGGTGCCAGGTTGTAAATTCAATGCGGATAATTTTGAAGTCTTGGATTATTTTCAATTGTTTTTTTGATAATGACTTAGTAAATTTATTGGCAACCGAATCTAACCGCTATGCAGAACAACAGCCAAGAAGATCATCTAATGTTTTGTCGCCAATAACTACGGATGGAATGCATTTTTTATGTATCACTATTATTCAAGGAATAATTAGAAAACCAGAAAAAAGGGTGTACTGGATGTACTGGATCAATTTTTTGCCACGCCAATATTTCCAATACTAATGACCTTGAGCAAATATTTGCATATAAAAAAGAATTTGCATTTTTCCGGAAATGAAACACTCCAAATCCTAAACTAAATAAAATCTGCCCGGTTTACGAAGCTCTACATAAAAAATTCACATTATACATACCTGAAAGAGACATAAGTGTAGACGAAAGTTTGCCATTGTGCAAAGGTCGATTGGGTTGAGTTTATTTCTTATTCTTATTTATTTCTTGCGCATTTCCAATTATACAATAATAGAGCATATGATTTAACAACATACTAGAAATGTGTTTGCAACCCCATGGTTGAAGTTCAAAAAGCCAAGAGTTTTTTGTTTTAATACTAATTTTTATACAATTTGAAATATGAGATCTGAAACGTAAATCCTTATCTAAAGTCACTCTTTATGCATTTAGTTGAGCTTGTTGGAAGCGAGATATTGGTGCGGTGACTGTTGCACTCTATATTGCCTTATTTTAAAATTTATCATACCCAGTTAAAATTTTAAGAAACCTGAAAATATTGCTTTAGTCGATTTTTAATATTTTTCTATTTTGTTAGTTATTGTTAGTTAAATAAACATAACCTACAATTAAATTATCTGCACCTGAATTAATTTAGTTAATTAATTTAGTTAATTGAGTCTTTATGTCACATGTCACATCTTGAGTCTTTATGCAGATCCTTTGATTGCACTCTTGTTCTTTTTGTCTCCAGCAAATTTTTACCTATCACACACCGAAAGCTTAAATGATGTAATTTTCCTCCTGCAATGCGGTGTAATTCCCAAGCTGTTCTGCCATAATACACTGCCATACCAAAGGAATGTTTTGCTTCTAATAGAGCATCATAATAAGCTAATATTTTGATCTAACCTCCCACATTTTTTTATACATTTGTAGCATTTTTTGTTGATCTATGTTTTGCCATATCACATGCTTCTTTTGCTTTTAGGAGTATCGTTTTGACTAAGAAAGACAGAAGAATTAGGCAAAGTCCATTTGTCTGTACAATTTTCTCGTGCAGTGCCTGTCTCTGCCAAATTTCTTTTCTTTAGTTTTTCCTTACACAATTGTCGAACGAAAGTATGTTAGTATTTTACGATCCCCATAAACAATTTGAATTGAATATTAATGGATAGCCATGTTGTCAGCCATTTTTTGTTTAATTTCGCAATAAGACACTTTTATGATTCTTTGTAAGACTCAATTTTACTAATTTAAGAAAATAAAAATATGGTGGCGCACTTAATGTCCAGGTACGTTTTCTTCTTCCATTCAAATGTAAATATAATTTCGTGATTACGTACGAGAGTTGATTGTGTTGCATAATTGTTTGGTTGTATCTTGTTTAATTACTTCGTTTCAATAAGCAATTAATATAAATACAGAGGTCTATAAACTATTTACTTGAGCTAATAACAGTTTGAAGATTAACTGTTTTACGACCTTACGAGTGTTTGGTAAGAAGTTTGTACGAGGGTTTGATAAAAAGGGTTTAATTGTTAACTGAATATATTTATTGCCGAGAGGCTTTTGTCTTAATTACTTATCTCTTCTGATGTAATGTTCCAAAAACTAGTAACACTACCCTTATCGCTATATCTTATTTGTACAAGGTATTAAGTTTCCACTATTTACCACCTTAGGTTGTGAGTGTGTATTATCAGTAATTGTTATTATAGGGAAGTCAAATTACAATAAATAATACACCAATACACCATAATACCACAAATATAAATAAGTCCTCGTGCTTCAGAGATCAAGTCATCGATCTATGAAGGCACAATCATTTGTCAGGTTGTCAAATAAGCGTTATAGATGTTCCAAGCACGCAACATATGTTTCAAAAAATCAGTTTGGGCTAGGCTGTGCAAATTTTTTTTTTGATAAACGTGTGGCAACTTAATTTAGCCGTTGTCAACCGCTAAGGAACTTTTTTAGGATTTTTAAAAAAGATCAAAATGAAAGTCCTTTTCATTTTCCTCAAATAAATGTTGGTTGCCTAACCTTTTCTACACTGCTTGATTCTTGAAAAGTTTGCTTATGTTATGAACAGCTATTCATAATTACGTACAGAACGAAATGCAATAAGTTAATAATAATAATCGATTAATAAATAGATCGAAAACGTAAACTTGAAAAAGTGTCGGCCCTTAACATCCAATCAACAATCCGACTGGTCGTTCCATGTTACCGAACACGGCGTAATGTGTCAGGTGTAATTCCTGCACACTCCTCTTTTATGTTTGCTCCTCGTCTATGGTGTGCACAGTTTCTTTAAAAACAGTTTCTCAGATGTGAGAACATATAAAAGTCGAAAGGGGTAAGATCAGGCAATCTTAGGGGGTACACATTGGTGGTTTTAGCACTAATAATTTGCTCGACGTAGAATTCTTGTAAATACTTAAGTCATGTTGGAAGTATCGATGAGTGTTCGATGATATCGTGATTGTATCATCGAAGAAAATGGGACCAATTAATCGTCTTCGAGATACAGCAGCCCAAACCCCAATCTTTAATGGATGTAATGGCGTATTTCGAAACACATGGAGGTTACTGGCAGTCCAAGTTCTTATTGTTTAAGAATTGATGTAACTCGAAAGATGAAACCAAGCATAAGAATATCTTCATGGTTAATGGTGTTATTTAACCAGTTGCAGTAAGTAACTCCTTACATAATCGGGCGGAAGAAGATCTTGACTAGGGGAGGAGAAACTTCATGGATATTTGACTCTACGTCATTCAAGAGTATGTACTACAAATTTGAGCGTTTATAAAGTGTTTCCACAACAACGTTTTTTTGTCGCCAGAAAACCAGCGATTGGACCGCTAAAACAATATGCTACGCTATTATCTCAAAGAACTCTATA
Source organism: Diorygopyx duplodentatus (assembly GCA_033557515.1). Taxonomy (NCBI): domain Eukaryota; kingdom Metazoa; phylum Arthropoda; class Insecta; order Coleoptera; family Scarabaeidae; genus Diorygopyx; species Diorygopyx duplodentatus. The sequence continues at coordinate 6,221 of JAWQRJ010002650.1, read as the reverse complement.
AACGTACAAGTATACGTGGATAATAACTTAATAGTACCTACAGTAATAGTAGCTACTGGTACCTTCAGATATACTTACTTTTTATAAAATTGATTTGTGGAACATAATTTTATATTGTAAATAACAAGGGCGCAAATAGATGATAGACAGTACGTTAATTCATTCGTGGTTTGGCCAGATCCGTTATTTTCGGCACGTGTCTAACTCCCCCCTGGTCTGCGATTGTCGGCTTCGACCACTAAGCGGTAGAAAATTGATATTCATGTGTGTACCTTTCGACGTCGGATCGAGCAATATTCAAACGCAACTGCAGCATTTTGGAGTTGCGTTTGTATGCATGCGTGATGCTGCGGGAACAGTTCAACAAAAAACCATACATGTGTCAACTCCAGTATTTATGTGATTTGCTACCCAGCGTTGTTGGCACTCGGTGTACTGGCGAACAGATGATTTAACTGCACGTTTTCATTCAGGTTTAAAAGTATTGTTTGAAATATTGTTATTATCGCGATTACTTGTGCAAATAAAATATTTATTTGATATTTACTTTGGATATACTTCCAGAAAGCAATTGGTTAAGTTGAAGTCAGTTTTAATGATTTGTAGTGAATTAACAATAGATAAAGAGGCACAACTTAAACATGCTTTCCACAAGAAACCTTGATCTTAACATTGACTTCGCAGGAATAATTTAAAAATCTGATAGATTTTCTAAACTTCCTAAACTGACTCCCATATCTGCTCCTTTAAAAATACAGTCATAAAGTGTTCTTTCTATTCATTATATCCTGACGAACAATTCATTCTACTAAAGGGTGCTAAGTGTACTTTGAACCAAAACATTCAAACAATTATTGATTGATATGACAGAGTTGAGATTGATCAATATTAACAATAAATCAATTTCTTGCTCCATGCCGAATCCTACAGGCAGCTTCTACGTGACTCACATTCCGCATTGAACGTCTCATCATGAAACCCTTAATAGCTTATAATTAAAAATATCTCAAACTCTATGGCATTCCTAAAATCCGCAAATCTAATATCCCATTCCAACTTATCGTTAGCACCATTGATTCCCCCACCAACAAACTCCTTCATTATCCTTAATTTTCAACTATACCTCTTTCCCTTGCCAGGAGACAGGAACAGTAGGTTTTTATATCCTATCACCTGAAACGTACAGTACCGTCAGATTGGGATCGACCATCCCCGACCGGCAACAAGTGTTTGGGAAAATAATTTTATAAGCAAATGGTAAACTCATACTTTATGTCGAAAATCCACTTCCCTCATCATTGAGTCCAGCATCCCTCCCATTGCCGCTTCAATCCCATGGTGTGTACGGTGGAATTAATGCGCTTTAACCGCTTTAATTCCTCTTCAGTAAAACTAAAATCCTAGTTCGCTATTATTCTAGAAAAATCCTAGAAGCAACAGAAATCCCTAAACACCACGAAATCCTCACTGGAGATGTAGCGTTTTCTCTGCACAACTTTTGGTGATCCGCCCTTAAAGTACTTTTAAGTAACTAAACTTCTCAAAGTTCTAAATTTCAATCCTGGACTGGGAAATACAAAGTGATTATGATGTACTTCTAATGCAAATCTATGTATTCCAATGTATTTCCGATAGAAATAAACCTGAAGTCAGATAAATATTACATGATACCAATACCAGTGATACCAATCCATAAAAAGGATATAAAGACGTCAGTAGCACACTACCATTTCATTGTTCTCGCCTGCAGCCATGGTCCACGAATACGCAAGACTCGAATGTCTCAAAAGCTATCTTCAAAAAAGTCAACCAAGAAATAATTTTCGATCAGTTTTTATTATTACACGTATTAGCAATTATTATCTGTGTGACAAAACGTGACAAAACGTGACAAAAAGAATATTTCTAAATTTAATGTTCAAGAATGAAATGCTATACGTTCACTCGATTTAACCGAATAACAGCTGAGCGGATTAATCGATTTCGTATGCTTCGAATAACTAATAAAGTCATACCGAACTGATTCACGTTTAGTAGTAGCAAACAACGCTCGTAAAAACAACTCTTTTTAAGTGCTGCAAACACTGATAACAAACTCAACCATCCCCTTTTGTTTGCACCCCCACGTTAAACTAGAATTTACCCCACTGTTCTACTGTACCGCGAGGGTTAACGTTGGTTGTCAACATAATGGATGCCGTCCGCACCCCAGCCCTGCTTGAAATTTATTTTAAAGTGTTATTGCTGCTCTATCCCGGTGCACTCTTACCATGCCGGAAATCCTGACAAAAAATCGGCACTTTCGACGCAGGGTATTTCGTAATAAATCATGGGATTATGTTGTCAGTACATGTAAGGGAGACAACTATTTATACAGGAAAATGCACTCACAATAACGTAATGCCTAATTTGACGGGATCTGTTTTGAATTCCTCTCCTTCTGACAATATTGTAGTCAGACTAAAAAAATTCACACGAATTTAGACGAAGGAACAATAGTTCATGTTAAGTATCACCAAACTTCGCTTATTTCCTTTAGCAATCTCGCGACAGAGAACGTTAGTAAAACTTGATGGGTAATGTACTATTGAGAGTTTCTTGTTCCTTATTAAATTTTCCTTGGAACATCGTGTATATTAGTTTTGAATCAAAACTTGCTTGGAGCAAACATAGTAAGATATTGCAAGACAAAACATAATAAGTTTTGTCTTACAATGCCAAGAGGGTTAAAATAAAACACAATAAAGGTTTTTAAGTGATATGTTAAAAACTTCCAATGTTTCCAACATTTACATGATTTTTTTATGATAAAAGGTCATTTTTAGTTATATACTACATAACGCACCTTTATGTGTTATATAAGTACAGAGCGAAGCTTGAATTTACGTCTCCGAGACGGGACTGGAAGCCGCGTCTTTCGCTTTCCGGGCGAACGTTCTAACCGCTATACCACTCGGGACATCCAGTTCCTTGAAATTAATTGCGTCTATATCCGGATACGTGTTACACAAACCTGTTTTCAACTATTAGAAACACAAGGTTAGAACGTTCGCCCGGAAAGCGAAAGACGCGGGTTCGAGTCCCGTCTCGGAGAAATTTTTTTCCTTGAAAAAATTGTTTGGTATAAAAACATAGCCCTACAGAGGCGTTTTGTCGAATTTTGTCCATATTACTGATGTTTTGCATGACGCAACCAAAAAATTGCAGTTTAATATTAATTAATTATGTAAATTGATAATGTTATGTGTTACTTGCTTTAGTACTCACCGGCAATACGAATTATCATAATGATCGGGTATACTTACGTTTTGCGCAGAAAGAAAAATATTATTGTTGTAAATGAATTATAGAGAAACTAATTCATAATATGTTTGGACTTGATGTTATTTCTCTTCAGAATGTATTTGTTTTCTATGTGCTTTTCCAATTAACAAATACAAAGCATGTCATATGTCCATATTAATTTTATTGCAATTAGTAATATTTACATTCGCCTGAGGCGATTATTCATGTAATTTGTATAAGTCTGATGCAAATTCGGCTTCCCCAAACTATTTCCCAGAAAAGCCGATTTCATCTGGGGGACGGCGGGAAGGAACCACTTAATTCTATTCTGCTTCGAAATGGATGGTAACACTCGACCTCTCCTGGTGGAAGGTTTATTTAAGTAATATACCTCCCACAACAACGGAACCTCTAGTTCGATTTGTACTGTGTACACATACATTTGACTCCTGGAAACTAGGGATATGAAATTAATTCGATCTGCATTGTTTACCAAAGTATTCCTATTTCTCATATTCGAACAATAAGTTATACACCTTGAAATGCTTGGAATAGCTGGTAATAATTGCAAACAATTATTTGGGACATTAATCTCGGCGTTTTGGTCAATATGCTGTTAAGTAAAAAGTTAGGTAAAAGTAAACTGCAGGTCAAAAGTCTGTGGAAGTCGAAAATAAAAGGTAATCCTTAATTTAGCTTACCTAAAAACGACTCATTGTCAGCTTTACTATATACAACTTTTAAATAAGAGCCATCATAAACAGTTGTGTATTCAATGGTCACCAGTCCAGCCAACGCAGACGAATAATGGAAAATAAGGCAAACAGTATTGTCTGTTATTAAGGGGTAAAAAGGCAGTAATATAATATAAAATGCTTATACAAAGGGTGTATTATGCACTTCACGATGTATGGTCGTTACATTGTAAAATGTGGGAAGTAAAAACGTCGACAAATTGAAATAAATGTGCCTAAACTTCCTCGGCGTTTATTACCGTGCTTAATTCACAGTGTAAATTAAAGCGTCTGCGCTCCACATCTACATGGTAATTTAGTTGGGCAATTATTCACTTTCTTGACTTCGCGTTGTCAACAATGCACGGTAGTCGCTACTACTAGCGTTAATTACTGCACAATTTCTGGTTAAACAGAGAAATTAGCATATCTTTAGATCAAACCATAACAAACCACCAAATATTGCACAAGGGTACGATCAATTTAGAATTTTCTGGTTTCAGTATTAGGTTCTCATTACAGTAGATCGCGTATTTCGAGAAAATTTAGTTAATACGTCTATAGCTTGATCAGTTTGCGTTGTCGTTTGCAAGAGCCTGGGTCTTGCCTAAGAGCCTTGTATAACGCTCATTTGAGTACATTATTTAGTAACTTTTCCGGAGTTGAAAACTTTCATGTTCCAGGAGGTTTTCTGAGCTTTCATGTGTAGTTTCTATTAGAAAGTGCGAACGAAAAGCATTCTTTCTACCCACTCTACTGTATGCATAAAGTTTCCCAATGATGCACAGAAAGGGAGGAGACAGATAAAGAAAAGATGACCTACTTGCTATTTTCTTTTTAATTTTCTCATCTTTTAAATATTCGTGATGGATTACGAAGCTATGATGGTACGAATATTTTATACGCTTAGGTTTACATATTTTAATTACGACTACTTTTATTATTATTATCCTGTTATTATTCTGGATTATCCTGTCAGGGTGTTTCAACAAGCCTTCGCCAATCGACAGCAGTCTTATGAAAGAAACATCCATGGCAATGAGCCACAATATGCGTGAGTTAATATTCTCATTTCGGTATGATACAAAATGGTTCAAAAAAGTCTAAGAACTCTTAAGTTTTAAGTTTTAAATTACCTTAAAGTCGGACGGAAAATTAAAGAACACTTCCTATCATTATGCTCCATGTAATTGTTTTGTTTTTAATATTCAAGATTCGTAGACATACATATATTTTTTCCATTAAAAAGGAGAACAAAAATTATCATTTAAGTTATTATTAAATTAGTTATAATTAAATAAGTTATTATTATTAAATTATTTTTAAGTTATTCGATGGTCTGAATGCATTCTACGGTAAAAACACACTTTGGAAGGTATATAGTGTTTAGTTTATTTATTGGTCAACAAATCGATAGCGATTACACAATTTGTTCAGTGCACAATGAGAAAATTCAAATACAATAATCAGATTAGGAATGAAAAGTGAGGTATTGTTTGGGAATATTCAGTCTAGGTGGAAGAAAACTTCTTTTTGCTTTCGTATTCAATTTAATTCTTCATTATTTGGGATACAACTAAAAAAATGTAGTTTTCTTCCATTTAGGCTGCATATTCCCCAAAAAAATATTACCACTTTCAATTTTTTTGAAGCTGAATTCATTGGTGAAAACCGCATGTCGATATCTCTAACCGTTATCAAGATAGATATCCATGAAAATGCAAATTTTGCCAATTTCTTGAATGTCCTCTAACTGCATTGTTGTTTATAATTTTGGGCACCTGACAAAACATTCTTAAGGTACTTTTTGACTTAAAATAGGATGGATTTATTTATTTTTTTGTTGTGTTAACAGTTAAAAAGATATTATATATAACTTTCTTATTTTAAATAGAAGGTTATATTTTTCTTTCTTTACTCGGAACTCTTATTAAAAGAGCTTTTCAAATATATATACTTTTCATACTTTATTATCAGTCATTGATGAGAAATAAAAAGATTTATGACACTGATCCAGTTAGCCTTAGAAAACAATGCAGATTGGTGGCTTAGAAAAATTGACAGTTCGCAAATTAGTAGTTAATGTCAGAATTTCCACAACTAAGAGACCAAATGTTTGATAATACTGAAAAATACGACAGTTAGGACCAACCTGGAGAGAATATAGAATTGCACAAAATATGTATTTACAGAGATATCCGC
>JAWQRJ010002649.1:0-13185 GCA_033557515.1 Diorygopyx duplodentatus | reverse complement strand
GACCTAACTTGGACAGCGACGACGATACTGACGATAATATTCCTTTATCCCAACTCGTGTGTAAAAATTAAGCCCATCAAAAACCCAATCCTCTCAATCTAATTAGGCAGATCCCACATGATAGTAACCTACCACACTTTCACCTACCATGTTAATTTAAGCATCGAGAATATATCAATGAATATTTTAAAACTTTAACAAGAAACGAGGAATGATTCAAAGTTGCATTAACGAAACAACAAACCATCCTAAAAACGATTATAGAGGAATGCACTAACACCTTCGAAATCATCAATACAAATCAAAGACAAATACTCGTTCATTTTAAAGATCTCACAAAGAACGCAGAAAAATTAGCAGAATACGAGAAAATCATGTCCCCAAATTTTGCTATAGATAAAATAATACTAAACTACCAAATTCTTTCTGATATCAGGAACAACTTACAAATTGCGTTATCATTTGCAAAAACAAATACACTACACAGCTCATTATTAAAACCTTACGAAATTCAAAACATTATAAACAAACTAAAAAACGAATATGAACCAAATCAAGTTCCCAACTTAATTCATCTAATCAGCTACTACTCACTCTTTTCAACTAATGCTATCGTCACAGATGAAATAATAATATTTAAGATTCACACCCCCATAATATCCACACCTTATCAATACATCCATCTCTTTTCCGTCTTTCAAAATAACTACACTCTTATCCCTCAAACACCATACCTTTTGTTCGACAAGAAGAAGACGTGGAACTCTAGGCGACCTTGCACACCCATCGAGGATATGTATCTGTGTTTACAACAAGATATCATCAAGAGTGATCCGTGCATTGTGGAGATCCTCGAAAACGACGTCAATCAATATGCTACCACCTTGGTAAAAATAACAACAACAATAATGGAAGAAATAGGACCCAACAAGATCTTGATCAGCCCCAGCAAACCAACGGCTCTTGATCCGCTGTGCCCACAAGACGGACTACATATAGTAAACCAACCATCCCATCCATAATAGAATTAGAAAGCTGCGGCGTGCAAATCAACGACAGAGAATTCATGCCAAGTGAATACACCTACAAGACAAGATCTTCGAATTACCAGAACTGAACATGACCCTACCACCAGAAGGAAAAAAAAGAGTCATACACATCATACCAACCAACTAGAGGAACCTAAAACAACTCACAACGCTAGCCGAAGACTCAATTACAAACATCGAACTAGAAAAGCCCGACCACAAAGGACCTAACGGTATCTTATTAGCCGTGGTGCTATCCTCGATACTAGGCATATTGGTATATATAGCATGGAAAAAAATTCAAGAAGCGTCGTGCCACAGGGACATAGAACCAGAGACCCCATTGAGCAAATACAAGAGCCCTCATTTGCTCAACTTAGAGAGGGAGAAATTATGTAATCGGACTAACCCTAATTACTCGATGGACTCTCGACATATATAAACACTTAGCGTAATAGTATTTATCTTAGAATAAGTTAACCATTAACATAGGATAAGTAAGAGCTGTTTGTATTTACGAACATATATTATAAAAGAGGACGACACGCGATACATAATCAGTGTAGCTCCTAAATAAATCATTTTTAAAAGTTTCTCAATCTTGAAACTTAATTGGCGCAGTCGGTAGAATTGATCTAAGCGTCTCATCATGTATTCGCCGTGAGTTTCAACTCTTGAGGATCAATCACCACACCGAACCGCCGGCAAGAAAACAAGAAGACCAAGGAAGACTACAGGCCGACGTTTATTATACTATATCGTTTTGTAACACGAACCTTGATCGCCGAATAAGAGCTAGCATTAGTTAAATAATGATAAGGAATATAAGTAGGATTGTAATGAGAAAAAAGAGTAGTATTGGGTTAATAAAGTCATTGTATAGATGACCGCTGTTTTCTCGAGCATCTCCGACCCATCAACAGACGAATTCTTTATTAACCAATTGGAAACAAGAAAAGAGAACACTCCCTCATAGTAGGCTTTACATCTCTCCCCCATTTCACCACACATGATGTCAAGGTTGTTGGAAGTCGATATCTAGATGGTTGTACAGCCTTTTTTGCGAGGCAAATCATGTCTTCTTTCAAATCCATCCCGGTCAAATTACAATTACTCACGTTTTTCCACAGTTGTCGATCCCCCACCGTAGTTGAATGTCCACTATATTGATTGGTCCGCAAATCCAGCTGATTAAATGTTTAAACTTGAAGAGACTCGATTTCGTAGATTGTTTCTGATATGCGGACATTCTTCTATATAATTCTACATCGAACATCTTAATTTTTCGTGCGTCGATTGGTGTTTACTTTTGTAGGAATGATGTACAACTGACATAAGTTGTCGAAAGCAGAAGGTCGAATGTTAGATGTAGAGCCGGATGAGAAGACGAGTTCTCTATTAACCATGTAATGATTTCATATTATTGATGTGATTTTGAATGTGCAACTGAAAGCGTAATATCGTTTTAAAACAAAATCGAAATTGTTATGTCCAATTACTTAATTCAATAGACAATGAGTTACTCAAAGTAGCAAAAGACGCATGCATGTGGCTACTCAAAAATGCAGCAGAGAGGAGTTTTCCTTACTGGACTCAACGAAAGTTTATGTGTCTTGTAAAAATTACAAAATCCGATATATTTAGAGGTAGCCATTTCTGTTGCTCTTAACGAAAAACAGCAAATAAAAGCTAAAATAGAGATGTGCAATATTTGTAACAAACCAGGACACTCTGCTTTTAATTGTAGGAACAAATCAACAAGGCACGTAAATCAAGTACAAAACCATTCCCCTACCTACAACCCAAGCACTTCATCATTTCGAAAAATCATTGATAGTAATGGTACATCTACTAATCAATCTAAATTCCCAAATTCGTACAATTCCAAGTTTTGCACTTACTGTAAGAAAAAGGGTCACCTAATTCAAGAATGTCCCAAACGCGAATACAATAATAAAAGAAAGGAACATTTAAACTCTTGGAACTTCTAGCATAATATTTAAAAATCACTAGCATTCCCGAAATCACCACTCTTCATACCTTACAGGGGCAAACGTCAGCTTAATTAAATCTTATTGTTTACATCCCGACACTCTAATTCATAAAGACGAACAAATCAAGTTAAAAGGTATCAATTCAGACGAAAAGGGCCTTATTAAAACTTTAGGTTATTGCAACCTAAATATTCGTTTTAGTCATCGCGAATGTCTAACACATACGTTCCATATTGTTAACGACAAATTCCCTATCGAATTCGACGGAAGCGTAGGCAACGATTTGCTAAAGAAATTCCAAGTGATTATCAACTATAAGACAAACGAATTCTCAATTCTCGATATCATACTTCCAATTCAATCACAGACTGGATGTTTCGAAGTCTACTTTAGCAAATATTTCGTCATCTAAATCGAATACTGAATCATATCGTAATGTGCAAGTTCAAATCATAAAGCCTAGATCCGAAACCGTAGTCGAAATTAATATCGTTAATGCAAACGACCTACACGGTGGTGCAATTATTTCCAAATTTGAGATTGCCAAAGGTGTAAATCTATCGTAAGGATCAATAAATATAAAAAAGCATTGACCACAATTCTCAACACAACAGTAATTTATCTTAATCTAAAAAATGTAGATGTGTACGCAGAAACTTTATGCGATTTACAAAAATTAACGACAGTGCGCATCAACGAAATCTCCACCACCGAAGCAACGCGAAATTGGTCTGCAACAAGACTAAAAAACTCGAGGTTGCGTTACGTCTCTATCATCTTGATGAACAGGACAAGATATCTATAATTGAAATATGTCACAAACATAACGATCTCTTTTTCGTAGATGGCGATACACTCTCTTATACGAATGCAGTCATGCATAAAATACCCGTAACCTCGACAACGCCGATACATACAAAGACTTATAGGTACCCAGGGATTCATAAGGAAGAAGTGGAGAGACAAACCAAGAAAATGTGCGAGCTAGTCATTATCGAACCAAGTATATCACCTTGAAATTCGCCAATCTGGATTGTTTCCAAGAAATTGGACGTCTCAGAAGTGGAAGATCGTTATAGATTACCGTAAATTGAATAATATCACTATTAGCGATTCATTCCTCTTACCTAACATCATGGATATCTTAGACCAATAGAACATTCAAAATATTTTTCAACGATTGATTTAACTTACAGGATTACACCAGATTAAAATGGATCCAGCAGTTGCCGAGACTAATTGCAACTGCCTTCTCAACTAATACTGGTCACTTTCAGTTCAACCGTATGCCCTTCGGACTAAAGAACGCAGCACCAACCTTCCAAAGGTTAATGAATACCGTGTTAGAAGGTATCCAGAACTACAGATGTTTCGTGTACCTCGATGATATCGTCGTGCATGGAGGAGATCTCGAAACTCACAACAAACGGTTAATCGAAATCCATCAGAGACTGTCCCAGTATAATTTAATGGTTCAACTGGACAAGTGTGTGTTGTTAAAACGAGAAGTCAAACAGCATTAAGCTTTGATAAGTAAGTAAGTTTAGTGTAAAGCATGTAGATTAGACTAAGGACGGCAGTTATATTCTGAATCGCATTTATGTCAGATTGAATTTTAACTCAATAAATTTTTTTATCGCATTAAGTGGTTCGTAAAACTTAATTGGCGCAGTCGGTTGGATTGGTTCGAGCCTCTCATCATGTATTTTTGAGTTTGAACCCTTAAGAACAATCATTACTCCGAACCATCGGCAAGAAACAAGAAAAACCAGAATAAGAGAGAAAATATTGTGGACTACGGTCACTTTAGAAAGAGTCAGGCAACTATATTCGCTGTATCTCCTATTTGATAATACTTAGGAGGACTACACGCCGACGCTCAAAGAAGTCATACTCCAGTAACCACTCAACTATAGGGGTTGGACAAAAATACCGAAACATCTCGTAAAATGTATGCTTAATGTATGCTGAAAAGAAATGTTTTTATTCTAGTGAAATGTGTCGGTGGCGCTATCCTAGTGACGCCACCTATACAACGCCGAAAATACGCAGCGGAGGTCGGTCGTTGTCGGGCATGTCAGAGTTAACAGACTTCGATCGTGGAAAATTATGGGAGCGCGTATGGTTCGTGCTTCCGTAAGTAAGGTAGCCGAGGTGTTTAGTGTTTCCAGAGGTGCTGTATCGAAGATTTATTCCGCATATTTGAAATGCGGGAGAACATCACCCGCTAAATCCCAGCGCGGACGAAAGTGTGTGTTGAGTGATCGTGACAGACGATCATTAAGGAGGATTGTGACGAAAAATAAGAAGACCACAGTTGCAAAAGTTACTGCTGAAACGAATGTCACAAACCCTGTGAGTACCAAAACAATAAGAAGGGAGCTCCATAAGAGGGGTACTTCTGCACCACGTTAGACAAGGAAACATGTTTTTCTTTAGGTGTTTCCATATTTTTGTCCAACCCCCGTATATTCGCTGTGTCTTCTATTCGAGAGTACCCAAGAGGACTATAGGCCGACGCTCAAAAGAAGCTGTACCTAGAGCCATACTCCAGAAACTACTATCGTAAGTGTCGAACTTCCTTTATCCACGATTCCAATTGTATTTTTGAATATTCATATATTCTTTAGTCAATCGTAAACGCTTAGTTCATGCAAAAATCCCCATCGATAGAATCCTTGCTAAATTCACTAAGAACGATGTCCCTTCACAACGTACCAGTAGTACCCACTGTCTCCGCAGCGAAAGCAATAGCTGATTTTTTACCTACATTCGACGGAGATTGTGCGTAGTTAGAAAGCTTTATTTTAAGATGCGACAAATTTGTAGTGACGCCAAAGGAAGAAGAGCCCAAGAAAAAGGCGGGTCCAATATCTACAACATCGACGCCAGATTTTCATCATCTCAGCAACGTATCCAATATCTACAACATCGACGCCAGATTCCCATCATCTCAGCAACGTGTCCAACATCCAAATCGAACCAATCAGCATCTGATAATGAAGAGCATCATGTTACTGTAAGTAGCGTATTGTTCTTGTATAAGTAGATTCGTCCTAGTATTCTCCCAATCTCAAATCACTTAAAATCAAAATGCCTCTATATCCAACCATTTTGGACGAATGCAACTATTGTAAAAAGAAAGGGCATGTTATATCCGAATGTAGAACAAGAGCATACGAGGGATGATCAATAAATAAGGTTACAAAATCGCTATGCTTCACAGCAGATTTTGTAACCTTACTTTTTGATCGACCCTAATATAATAACAGCGAGAAATCTGATAATTTAAACTCTCAAGCACCTCAGCCTGCGGTCAAGCCGAGAATTGCGCGAAGAGTTCAGGCCGAATTCTCCCATTAAATACACAGCTAGTCACGGCTTATATAGTCTTATCCAAAATCCAAGAATTGTCTAACTCAAACTAAATTCTTGCTAGATACTGGGGCCGACATCAGTCTCGTAAAACTTTCTGCGTTAGCTCCCGATACTTTAATCTATGAAGATAAACCTCCAGTTCTTAGGGGTATCAACACTAACCATAGTAACGCTCAAAAAACAATGGAATACTGCTATTTTAACCTACCCCATGCCAAACATAAATCTGTCTATCATACCTTTTATATTGTCAAGGATGATTTCCCAATCGAATTCACTGGTGTAGTAGGTAACGACCTTTTAAGGAAATATAAATCAGTAATCAGTTATGAAACTGACGAGCTCATTTTCGGTGATACCAAAATACCACTAAATCTCTAAATAACAAAAACTCTGAAATCAATTCTAAATCTTCTTCATATAATAAACCAAATCTTGACCGTGAATCAAACTACAGTTCTCGAAATGAACAAAAGCTTACCAACTCTAAATCAAATCTTACTTGTTCTAAACCAAGACCCTTTTTACTTAAAGATATTAAAGCAGAAAATCTCTCATACAACGGAACTAAATCCGACCATTTATTAACCAGGTCTCCAAGTCGTAAATTTAACTCAAGAAAACCTAATTAATTCCCATAATACAACCCCTAAATCCTCGTTCCAAAATGATTGTCAAAGTTAATATAACAAATGCTCACGAAATCTCAAGTTATGCTGGCATTCCAAAATGCGAAATCGCGGAAGGTGTATATCTATGTGAAAGTCTAGTTTCGGTCCATAATGGCACAGCTTTAACGACGGTCCTAAATATCACAGAAAATCCTTTAAAATTAAAAAACATCAATGTAATCGCGGAACCAATGGAAATTCCCGAAGAATCAGAAACTGTTCGTATAAACGCTCTATCCGAAACCGAAACCACCCAGAATACCGCATCTTCATAGTTGGAAAAACTAGTCCAAACCTTGCGTTGAGACCACATAAACGAAGAAGAAAGGCTATCCATCATTCAAATATGTCGCGAATATAATAATCTATTTTATTTAGAAGGTGACACTCTATCATATACTGACGCCGTCATGAAGAAAATTCCAGTATCTTCACCAAATCGAATACACACCAAGACCAACAGGTATCCAGAAATACACAAAGAAGAGGTCGAGAAACAAATGAATAAGATGTTGTGAACCAAGTTAAATTTTAGTGAAAAGAAAACAAACTAAAGTCCACAACAATCGCCTAAAACTTGCTTTTGTTTCAGAGCGTTACTAACCCTTATCACGGAATTCGTAAATGAGTCGCCATTCTTAGAAATCGCAGCAATAAATAAATCTACCGGATTATACTTTGAAAACCTTGGAAACGTTCACTATTTTGATCAAACCTGGGACGTAATTTGTCATATAAACATTAGCCATTTCAGTGAAAAACTACTCGTAGAGTCGGCTTATCAGAAAACAATTACATTATGCACTTCACAGAACTTCATTGATTTTACCAGTTGTGATATTACACTCAAGCTCATCGATGAAATTTTACCTGAAATTAAACAACGACAACTTTCGCTCGTGAATATGTCTGATAGGAAGCGATCAAAAAGAGGCCTGTTTAATGGAATAGGTATTGCTTTTAAAGAACTATTCGGAATATCGTTTGTATACCGATAACCGTACAATATAAGTAGCCAGTAGATAGTAAGGCATAATCCAAGTATGTAGCTGTTAGAACATAGTATGCACGAAACTAGATGAACCTCTTCATATAGTAACCTCATCATCGTAACTATTAAAGTTATTATTAAGAAGAAACTCTCGATCCAACGCATTCACATCAGCCCTTACACTACACGCCCTAGTTTACTCATTTGAAGATGATGTCTTAGAGCAACATAGACGTGCGATAATGAGAACAATTAGTAGATTTTGTAGCGTCTTGACCAGGAAGTGGCAACAAAGTAGCCGTATAAAGGGCAGATTCTTGAAGAATAACGAAGTTTCGCTACAAGGCGAAATTATTTTATTTCAAGAAAATGATTCAGGAAGTGAGGCTGAAGATTTTTGTTTCCGGAAGGTTTTTCAGAGAGTGATATTTTTGCATTCATTTCATTTTTGCATCATTTGTCCCTCTTCAACTGGCGTCGGAAAGAAAAGATGGTTCAAATATGATTATCTGGCAGAACCTGCGACCATCTTCTGTGAATACGGATACTGTCGTCCAATCCGCATTCAATATAAGAAGGAAACTACAGAATTATCCCAGCTAGAAATAATTTATATTGAACAACAAATACAAAATTTGAATCCACTCAAGTTTACAATAAAAGGAAAAGAATTATATATAAAATATCAATTGCTTCTTACATGGTTGATGGAAAAATTTGTAATGCAGCAACATCAACGACCTCAGCACAGATTTGTTACATTTGTAAAGCCACCCCAAAGGGGATGAATAACATCCAAAGAGTTGTGCAAAAAAGTGCCGACAACGCAACGTACCAGTTTGGTTTATCTACATGCATGGATCTGCTTTTTTGAATATATCTGGCACATCTCTTACCCATTGCCTTTTGAAAAGTGGCAAGCTCGTGGAGAGAATCATTCAGTGTTAGAAACAAGAAAGAAGCAGATCCAGAAAAGGTTTCGAAATGAAATGGGCCTCCTTGTAGACCATGTAAAACCGGGAGGCAGCGGCACTAGTAATAACGGAAATACGGCAAGAAGATTTTTTAAATCAGCAGAAACTGCTTCCCAAATTACAGGCGTTAACCTCGATTTGATAAAAAGATGCAGTATAGTATTGCACGCAATGGCGACAGGTTACAAAATAGACGTTGAAAAATTTGATGTTTTTACCTAAGGTGCAGCAAGACTATTTGTGTAGCAAGACCTAAGGTGCAGCAAAATATTAATACATGATTCCGATGTTGCGGGGGCAGCTATTCTTTCCGTTGGGCAACTGTCTGAGGAGGCCCAAGAATACCGCAATAAGGATTTAAAATGTACCGAGGGAGCCATTCAAGGAAATTTTCTAGAAAAGTGACCAATGAGGATATTTTGAATTTTCTTTTGGTATCTTCGGATCACTACATAACGAGCCTCCGAAAACTCCCTTCCAAAAAAAAACACTGCCATTTCTCCAGAAGTTTTGGAATTATTGATACAGCCAGAAATAGCCCCTCCTAATTCAGAAAATTGCGAACAATCTGAAAGTGTTGACACAGAAGAAAATACTTCTTCGGCGACAGCGACTTTCAGTTTAAATAATTTTTAAATACCGTTTAGTAGGTAATAATAAAAGTATTTTTTTTTAGATTTTATTAGAAAATTTTATTTCAATGAGTTAATTCAAAAACATATTTTTAGATTCATTTCCGCTCACAAGAATAGAATTTTTTTATGGGGGTTTTTTAGTACTCACCCTCTGTATCTCACCCCTTTCACGATTTGTTACAATAAAAATAATATGATGTATTTGTATATACCTTATTATCTTACTATTCAAGTTTCATGGAATCATGACGGAATCATGTACCAAATTTCCTTGCGTGTAGACCAGACTTAACTACTTGGCCCCACGTAAAAACAGCTCTTAGAGCTCTCTCTCTTGGTGATAAAATTAATCGCCAAATACTAAATCACGAATTTTTGCAACTAGTAAAAACTAGAAACGAAACCACACTAGAATTTTAGAAACGATTGAAATTAGTGCGTAGAAGTAAAAGTATAGATAGACGATACCCTAATCGCGGATCAAAAGGACCTCTTTATCGGTCAAAGCGAACTAAACGCACTAAACGTTCTAACGGCCAACGCCGATGACAAACTAAGACTTTTATTAAACATTAAACAACCCTCTAACCTTTCGAGTGCATCCGATACGGTTAGCCGATACTTTTATAACGAAATGCGCACAACCTCATTGACACTTCGAAATGACAATCCACGACAAACCCCAAGACCTCAACACTTTTTGACCCCTAAATAACATGGTCAACTCAACAGTGTCCCACCTAACAACCAATTCCAGAAATTCCAGAATTTTCCTCGATCCGTCCCTTCGCCACCACTTAGAACCTCTTACGGACGGACCATTCAATCCATCCATTTACGATGACACAAAGGAAACAAATTTATCCAGTTATTTGATAGAATGTCAAAAATTTATAGACAATTACCGCGAGTTAGACGAAAATTCCGTTTTAAATAAATTGGAACCTCTGTTGCGCGAAACTTAAAGGGTTTGCTAGAAAATTATAATAATTCAAATTAATCGCGATGGACCGAATTAAAAAACGGACTATTACAAATCTTCGGAGATCAACGTAACGAAATAACTCTATTGTTAAACGATCTTACTAGTTGGCCACAAAAATGTAAATTACGATCAATATATGGAAACAATCCGTACTAAATTAACTTCATTACTAGAATGCGTAAACCTTCGTGAACCAGATATCAATATAACAATCTATAAGAAAAACCAGTATGAAGAAGCTGCAAAAAACACCTTTTGCGCCAGGGTAAAGGAACCCCACAGGTCATATCTTGCCACTAGGGATGTTGTTTCACTGGTCGATTGTTTACAGAAATGCCGAATCCACGACAACCATTTACAACAAGTACAAGTTTTACATAATATGCAGCCAAAGATGCATGATAGAAATAACCAAAGACCTTTCCTAAAACCTCCGGGTTATGAACAACAAAAATTCTTGCAAAGAGCTCCACCTCAACAATACATCAAACAGCACATAGTTGAACTAGAAAGAAAAATAGAATAAAACGAATTCTATAACAACTTTCAGAATATAATGCTTCAAATAAAAAATCACCGCGATACCATAAATAACTTCATCCTGTTTGCACAACTAAACAAAATCCATTCTTTTTGTTTGAACATTTCGCAAATAGATAGTAAGTAACTTGAATAAGATATACGATGGTCACCTAGTATTATATTTTGTAAACCATTTTCACTACTATCAATTAATGACAATCACGGTATATGTCGATAACCAAACAAACATGTTTAAAATAGATTTCCCTATAATGACAGAATCCAGCTTCAACCTTTACCACATATAGCCGATACCTTATCACAACCAACTTATCCTGTTATCCGAAACGTACTTGCTGATGGACAATTATCATTACGCAACTCGAAGTATCTCATGCCCGAAACTCGCAGATACGTACATATGTCAAGAGGAATTAAAACCAAAAAATCAGCAAGAATGCCTGCTGAACCTGTTCCAGAACGAGGACAGAAGCTGCAGAAAAATCACCATACAACAAGAAGAAGTGTTAGTGGAACAAATAAACAACAACGATATATTACTCTTAACAAATAAGACTATAAAACTTCATTGTAAATGTAACGCAATAGGGCTCTCAGAAGTATCGCAAAACGTGTTAATTAAATTAAAACCAGGCTGCAGTATCAAAATTAATAATGAAACATTCAGTTATACTGAAGACATCGAACAAGGCATAGTATATAAGCTACCTACATTAACAAAAGTAGACACAAAGACGACCGCTGTGTTTTCTCTTCACTATATTGATTGGTCCGCCAATCCATCTGATTAAATGTTGAAACTTGAAGAAACACGATTTCGTACATTGTTTCGAATATGCGGACATTCTTCTATATAACTCTACATCGAACATCCTAATTTTTCGTGGATCGATTGGTGTTCACTTTTGTGAGAATTATGTACAACTGACACAAGTTGTCGAGAGCAGACCGTCGAATTCCAGAAGTAGAGCCGGATGAGAAGACGAGCGTTTTCTCGTGGCTCTATTCACAAATTGGAAACAAGAAAAGAGAACACTCCGTCGAAGTAGTATTTATATCTCTCCTCCATTTCGATGGTTGTACAGCTTTTTTGCGACACAAATCATGTCTGCTTCCAAATACATCCCGGTCAAATTAAAATTACTCACGTTTTGCATGATTCGGGGTTTTAAAATTTCTACAGTTGTCGATCCCTCACCGCAGCTCAATGTGCACTATATTGATTGGTCCGCCAATCCATCTGATTAAATGTTGATACTTGAAGCGACAAGATTTTGTAGACTGTTTCTGTAATGTGGACATTCTTCTATATAATTCTACGTCGAACATCTTAATTTTTCGTGGCGTTGATTGGTGTTCACTTTGTGAGAATGATGCACAACTGACACAAGTTGTCGAATGCAGACGGTGGAATGCCAGAGAATGTATGCGAAAGCAGGCGGTCGAATACAGCCGGATGAGAAGACGAGTTCTCTATTAACCAATGGGAAACAAGAAAAGGGAACACTCCTTGGAAGTAGGCATACATCTCTCCTCCATTTCGCCATACGTGATGTGAAGTTGTTGAAAGTCGCTATCTAGATGCGCACAGCTTTTTTGCGTGGCAAATCATGTCTTCTTTCAAATCCATCCCGGTCAAATCAAAATTACTCACGTTTTGCATGATTACGGTGTTTCAGATTTCTATAGTTATCGATCCCTCATCGCAGCTCAATGCCTACTGTATTGATTGGTCCGCCAATCCATCTGATTAAATGTTGAAACTTGAAGAGACACAATTTCGTAGATTGTTTCTGGAATGCGAGAATTCTTCTATATAATTCTACGTCGAACATCTTAATTTTTTTGTTTCTGCGATTGGTGTTCACTTTTGTAGAAATGATGTTCAACTGACCCAAGTTGTCGAATGCCAGAAATAGACCCGCATGAGAAGACGTGTTCTCTATTAGCCAAGTGGAAACAAGAAAAGAGAACACTGTGTCGAAG